>JAJMAK010000133.1:0-41671 GCA_030572615.1 Metschnikowia lachancei
ATTAGCCTCTCGGCGTCTGGAACAATAAACTCGGCGGACAGTGTGGACGTACCAATTAAGGTTGCGTAAAGCTTCATAAGTCTTGTTTAATGGTGCCAACATTGAATTTAACGTCATCGGGTCTTCGATGTTTAAGTGATTCCACCAGAACTTCGTGCAGCCACACTCATTATAAAGATGACTTTGAATATGTTGCAGAATTTTACTTTTTAAAAGAAGGCCTTACCTTATGCGAACCATGTATAAACTAGAATTATGAGATCGTTGACAGAGACGACTCTTGATAACCTTGTAAAATATCTACTTCAAAATTTACTTTTTATTTGTTATCATTTCGAGAGGCAAAATATATTAGAAAGGGAAATTAATTCAAGAATTGATATAAGAAATTCAACTTTTTGGTCTGTATATTTGAGCAATTCTTTCCCATTTTTATCATTTAAATGGGGTAAGCTCTTGTTCCTGATTGTCCCACAGATGTCTGGTCCTACCTGGTCTTCGTACACACTTCACTATTTGCGCACTGCGTCAACTATTTCAACACAAGCACACAAGCACACAACACAAGTACACGATGGCAACAGGTCAGGATAACCGCAATGGTTCCTTTTCTGGAGAAATGAGGTCTCTCAATCTTAATGTACCGGTATTCAGTGGTGATTTCAGGTCCATGAATTATCCCCAACTAGCAGAAGCAAAGCGATTGGTGGAAAATAGTCTAGATCACCTATTTAGTCTCCTCCACCATACTTATAAGTTCGACATGACGCTGCCCCTTGTCCTTCACGGATTTCCTCGCAGGGATGTGGATGTTGTATCAATAAGATTAATTCGGTCTAATATCATTCGTTTGAGAAACGATCATTCTGCAATCTTGGGTCAACTCCAAATCCACTTGACACAACAACTACAGGCTTCAGAAAATTCCTCAATAGTGGGACAAGAAAATCCCGAGTTGAGCGAATTGTCAACTTCAAAAAATCTTAACCTTCACACAGAAGCTTTTGCGTATGTCAAAGAAGTGATATCGAATAGCCCTGCAGAAAAGGCCGGCCTTCTTATCGGGGACAGAATACTTTCTTTCGATGGAGATATACGCTCCTGGAGTCAAAACAACCTCACAGCATTAGCAGCACGTGCAAAGGCGAAAAAGGACACCCAGGTGCCCGTAGAAGTGCTTCGTGATTCTAACCGAAAGACTTTGGTATTGGTGCCCACAGAAAACTGGCCTGGCAGAGGGCTACTTGGGTGCCATATCATCCCTCTATGAGGATTAAGTAGCGGTTACTCCGATGATAACTTCTTATATATTAATGCATGTAATGGTTCTTATAAACTTCACCGAGTCTTGCTTGGACCTGACCATTCTAATTTAACCCCCGTGCAAAGTCGAGGTGAATGTAAAAACATCACCAGACTCGACAACATAATCCTCCATGCCTTCCAATTCCCAATCTGTGTCGTTGATGAGCACCAAGATTCCTGGACGAACGGTATCCTCTTCAATGAAAACGGGAATGTCCTTTGGATCGCACACCACCGTGTTGGTGACTTGCTTGATCAAGTCTTTCATGAGGACTTCGCCCTCTTCGCCATCGAGCGTGACTTTATGTTCACGAACACCATTGGATATAACGTCAAGACCACCGAGGAATTCAACTTTAACTTTAATCATGATAAAATAAAGGGTGGTAGTTGTAGGGCTTGTCTTGAGATGCCTTTGGCAGTATGTAGGAATATGTTTTCTTAGTGTTGGGAAATAATAAGCCAACAACAAATTTGAATCGTAGTAATAGTGTTACACAAGGAAGCCATATATATATATATACAAGGCTTACTACTTAAAGCTTTAGCTTTTAAAGAAGTTTCAATCTAGAGGCTCACATTCCTCGTGAAGCCACCACCTCCGTCACTATGATAATTTCTGAGTCTTCTGAATTGTGCTTCGCAGCTAGCGACCCAGATCTCTGAATTGGGAAGAGAATACCTCGCTCTTGGGACAGTTTTTTTTATATTCATCCTAAATGTAAGAAAATCCAAGACTATATTTCTCCTTTTTCCGTGAAAAATATACCCACGAAATTAAAAAAAATTTAAGAATTGTTCGGCATGCTTTCCAAATATTGGGACTCACTGAATTTCTCGCCAGCCATATTCTTCCCAGGCCACGCCTCCGCGAATCCCCAACCTGGTGTGCAGTTTCGCACACGTATTCAACATTCGTCAAGAGGACGCCAAAAACAGCACGTTACTGGTTTTAACTAGACAAAGATGATTTCCTCGGCAATTGCTAGAATTGTGGCGCTTGCAGCAATACTAGTTTTTGCTTCTGCAGCGACCAATCTGAAATCGCCGGTGCTTGTGGCATACGATGCGAACCTTGTGCCAGACTTGGAAGTTCTCGAGAAAGCTTTCCAACTTGACTCAGATCACTACGAGATCAACTATTTGGATTATTCTAAGAAAGAAGAAGATTTGTTTGACAACGGTGAGCCTCGCTTTGACCATGTCATTTTCATGCCTTCTTCTAAGAAACTAGTCGACGCTAAAAGTCTTGTTGAGAAACATAAGCTCCTTGAATTCTTTAACCTCGGAGGTAATATTATAGCCGTTGGCTCTGCCGACTACTCTGTTCCGGAGGAGGTCCGCTCTTTCCTCAACCAGGCTGGAATCCACCCGGCACCAAGAGGATACGCTGTTTCTGATCACTTTGATACAGAAGTGACTGTGGGTGATAAGAATCTTGCCTCTACGAGAATTTTGTCGCACGTCAAGGAATTGAAGTATGAAGGTACAGCCGCATTGATTTCAAACAGTCAATTGTTGTTTCCATTGGTGAAGGCACCAAAGCGCTCCTTTACCAGTAGTCCTAAGGACAAGGTGTTGACGGGCGAGAAGACTTGGACTGTGGGCGAACAAGGATTCTTGGCAGTCGCCTTCCAAGGATTGAACAATGCCCGTGGTGCGTGGGTTGGATCCTTGGACTTGGTCTCTGATGAATTGGTCTCTTGGGTTTTGCAAGAAAGGGGCGTTCTTAAGTTGCAATTCGCTGAGCACTATAAACAAGATGAGCCTGGAGTCACCAACAGAACTTTGTACCGTATCAAAGATTCCGTCTACTACACTGTCGGTGTTTCTGAATTGAAAGATGGCGCATGGGCTCCTTTTACTCCGTCGTCAGATGATGATGTATTACAGTTGTCCTTCAAGATGTTGGACCCATATCAAAGATTAAACATGACTCTTTTGGGCCCAGCTGCCAGTAAGGAGGATGGTAGAAATGACATGAATGTTTTCTACGTTGAGTTCCAAATCCCTGACCACCACGGCATGTTTACTTATGAGCTCGACTACAAGAGAGAAGGCTTGTCGTTCATCGAGGACAAGAAAGTCGTTTCAGTGAGACACTTGGCCAACGATGAATACAAGAGGTCATGGGAGATCACGAACGCATGGATGTACATGGTAAGTGCCGCTTTGGTTGTGATCGCATGGTTCGTGTTCGTTGTAAACTTTTTGTACCTTGGCGTACCAAAGACCGCACCAAAGAAGAATGCTTCTGAAAAGGAAACAAAACAAAAAGCAGCAGAGAAATAGAATGTCTGCCGACTGAAATTAAAACCCCAAGAGAATCTTAAAGAAAAAAAAAAAATCCAAGTAGATCAACTTTCTGTAAAACAAAATTAAAAAAAAAAGTAAATCGACCAATAGCTCTGGCTCTGCGAATGCAGTACACCGAGACAGTAGACGCGAGAAGGAATATAGCTTTAGAAGACATCTAAAGTTAAGATAAACCAGGCCAACGTGGAACAAAAATGTCTTCTAAACAACAAGCACAGGAACAAAAGGTTAAGGAGCACCAGCTTCAATACAATAAATTCCAGGAGCTTTTATCGGATTTGCAAGGTCAACTTTCGTCCGTCTCGTCGCAGATTCAAGAACACTCCATTGTCGACAAGACGCTAACTGAAATTCCACCAAACAAGAGAGAGGGCAGAAAATGTTACAAGATGATCGGTGGAGTTCTTGTCAATAAATCTGTCGATGAAGTCATTAAGATTCTAGATGAAGAACTGAAAGAGCTTACCCAATCCAAGGAACTCTTGGAGAAGGAATTCACATCTTGCAAAAAAGAAATGAATGACTGGATGGTGAAGAATAAGGTAAAAATTGTCCGTCAGTAGACAACGTGAACAGAAAAAAAAAGGCTTTATTTGGTGAAAGATAAACAAACAAAATAGTATATTGATAATAAATAATAGGTGAACAAAAACTTCTACAGTCAGTACTCAATGCTTTGGGTGGATATTTTGTCTAGTCGGAATTTAATCTAGTAAGAATTCAATCAATTCACAGACACCGAGCGGGCATAATCTAAACGTGCTTGGGTCTCTCTTTGTTCTGCCCTGTTAATTGCCTCCCATTTTGGCTCGTCTTTAAACAATCTGACAGCAGTGACGTTCTTGAACTTGCTCAGAAGGGTGAAACGATGGTAAATGCCAGCAGGCAAAATAAGCAAATCATTCTTTTCTAGCTTGGCACGAACCCATTTATCGTTCTTGTCACGGACATCGAAATATCCCTCTCCAGCTTGCACGTAACGGATCTCTTCGTCCTCATGGTAATGCTCCGTGTAAAACTGACGCATTTTGTTATTGTAAGCAGTTTCGTCACCACCAAAAGTTGCAAGGTTTAAATTAACAACATCTCTGTTCTTGTAATCCCTCTCAAGTGCAAGACTTTCTAAATCCTCTGAGTTGTCAATGTACTTATACACAATTCCGAGCTCAGCCAATTTCTCCTCAGAAACGGGGGTTCCAGAGTTGTGTTCATCAGTAAAGTTTTCTGGGGTGTCTAAATCGTCGTGGTAAAAAAAGGCAACCATTTTTAATCCCTTATTTGCTTATTCTAATTTTGTATTTCTTGTCAAGAGCTTTTAAAACGTCAATCAAATATGTGCAATTATTAAGCGAAGAAGCAACTGTGGTGCAAGATTTTGGTCGACCACGTGATATGTGTGTAATCGAGCGTCTGGCCCAGGCTGGTCCTCTAAGCGGGTACTTGCTATGCCAGAAGCAGATCCTTGTTCTATACTGCAAAACAGCGGGAAAAGAACACGCACGACTGGGAGCATCAACTAATTTTCACTCCATTAAGAGTGGACTAATGAATAATTACATCATCTACGGTGTCTGGTGCTATGCATTAATCTTACTAATATAGAATAAACAGGGAATTAAAAGAGTCGACTGTCATCCCAATGATCATTGGATACAAGAAAAGCTGTAAACTAAAACATTGAAGACAATCGCAAAGAATAATAAAAAATTCATATAACCAGCTCGAATTTTGACAACTATTATCATAAAAATAGGCTGAAAATTTTATTCTGAGTCAAATCTGTGCTTTGGCTCTGAGCGTTGGCAGTGTACTGTGCCGCGCTTTGATGGACCCGCGCTCTGCTCGCATTGATGAGTATGGTGCAATACTGAAGGTCTACAATTACTGAAGAGAAATACATAGTTCACGCAATAGCCACGCAGAAAAGCTTCCACGAAATGAATAATAGATACCAAAATAGCGATAACCGTTACCAAAATAACGACAACCGGTACCAAAACAACGACAACCGGTACCAGCATAACGATCGATACCAGCATAACGATTCTCGATACCAGCATAGCGATCGATACCAGCAGAATGATTCTCGACATCAGCAGAATGATTCTCGACATCAACAGAATGCTGACCAGCTGCTTTTTCCGGAAGACAGAAAGGGTCAGCATAGAAGAACTGTGGATCATGGAAATAATATGGGAAGGTGGTATATCCAGAGATCCATCGGGCAAACCAACCAGCATGTGGGTAAAATTAGACCGGAGTCGTCATACTTGATCGACTTGCTTCCGTCCTTGGCATATGCACGAGATTGTCTGTCGTCTAATGCGGCGGTTTTAGACATTCAATCCAAATTTGTACATCTTTCTCTGAACAAAGCCCGTCACTCCATCAATACAGTAAAATGGACCCCAGAGGGTCGACGCTTGGTCGTTGCATCTCATAGTGGAGAGTTCACCATATGGAATGGTATGACATTCAATTTCGAGACACTTATGCAAGCTCATGACCTGGCCATTCTTGCCTTGAAGTATTCGCATAATGACGAGTGGCTTCTTTCTGGAGATCAGGATGGAGTGATCAAGTACTGGCAGCCTAACTTCAACAATGTTAACATTCTTCAGGGTCACACTGATGCCATTAGAGATATCGCTTTCTCTCCGAATGATTCAAGATTCCTTACATGCTCCGATGACCATGCTATCAAAATCTGGAACTTTAATAATGGTAAAGAAGAGCGCACATTGTCAGGCCATCATTGGGATGTCAAATGCGCAGATTGGCATCCATCGTTGGGTCTTATTGTTTCGGGATCTAAAGACAACCTCATTAAATTATGGGACCCAAGAGCTTCAACTGCAATAAATACTCTCCACGGTTTCAAACATACTGTTATGAAAACGAAATTCCAAAAAGCAGGAACGAATAGACTTCTTGCATCTGTTTCTCGTGATAGATCTTGTAAAGTCTTTGATTTACGTACAATGACGGATTTCAAAGTAATTCGTGACCACGAGACTGATCTTTCATGTGTGGAATGGCACCCGGTCCATGCATCCCTCCTCACGACTGCCGCATACGACGGCTCAATGTATCACTACATTCTAGATCGTCACATCCCGGAAGTAAGTTCAGAAAAAACCCAGAATTCCAATGTGGAGATAGCTCACAAGATTCCATTTGCACACGAGAAGGCAATCAATGCTCTTGAGTACCATCCTTTGGGTCACTTGTTGTGTTCCGCCGGTAATGATAGGTCTGCTCGTTTTTGGTCGAGAGCGAGACCAAATGACCCCATGGCATTCAAAGACCCACTATACACAAACGATAAAGTTGGTGCATGGTATTATGGTGTCAATAATAATGTCAACGCGGTCTTGGAGGATACTACAGCCCCCACACACTCCACACAAGCAGGCCATACAAAGAGAAATGTAGTTCCTGGTCTTCAAAGTACTCACGAAGATGGCGGAAGCTATATACCCGGTTTGGGCTCCTCTGGCCAGCGTTATTAGGTAATTTCACTGTCTTTAGTTTCATTCTTTTTAGGACCATTGACTTTACACGCGAGAATACATATAAATATAACTTTGTTGTAGACGCCTTATAAGTCTAAATAATTCCCAATCCCAATATATAAATTAAATCCCATTCCCAAAAGCAAAATTGTAGAACTCTTCTACTGCTGCATGATACCTTTCTCCGTAAAGTTTGTAATAGTTTGTCACAAAAGCTGCAAGTAATTTTTCTACCTCGCACGTAGAATCTTCTTGGCTATCCCGAGGGGCGACGAAGGTCTTACCACCGTTTTGAATTGAAAGCCGCCTCACGTTATTGTATTCCATAATTTCTTGCGGTAGAAGAGGCTCAAAAACTCTATAATAATGCTCCGACCGCCTTTTGAAATCGGATATAGAAGTTGCGATATCCTTGCCTTGGTAATCTTGATTAAATGCCTTGCTTGTGATATTGTAGTTGATGAGTCTTCCTTCCGTGCAAGAGATATCGAGGATAAAAACATTGGGAATATCAAACCCTGCGTTTTGTATGAGATCGAGCATGTAACGGCGACGGTCTTTTGTGGAATTTGTTGCATCTAGGAATCCGACATTGATCCGACTTTCCTTCAAGTCATCAAGCATGTTCGCCATACACATTGTTGCATAAGTCTCTCTTTTCTGTTTCGCCTCGGCATTGTCTGGATTAAAAAATTCGGAGTCCGAGAACCCGTTGGACATGGCCCTGCGAATATTCCCAGCATTGTAGATCAATGAGCTATATCCTCTGGTATTAAGGAATTCAGATAGCTGATTACAAATCGTGCTCTTACCAGAACCAGGTAAGCCAACAAGGAGCACAACTGTCTTTGACTGGATTTTTCGTTGGATCAAAGCAGTCAACCCACTGAAGCTGGGCATGGACGTAAGCACATGGCTCTCAGCGGGTGTAGACGAAATGGTAGAAGCACTTTCGGTTTTGGAAAAAACGGAGTTGAGCGTTGCAGATGAAGGATTTTTGCTCATGGGTAGATCACTTGAAAATGACATTGTATTATGTGAACTGATAATGAAAGACGACCTTTTTGATTTTGATTATTATTATGGGTACAAATAAAGACAAAATTAAGGCAGCGGGTGAGTTGACCTTTTTAAATGAAAGTGTGTTTTATGCTATGAGAGCAAAAACAGAGAATAGCCGACCGACGTAGAAGAAAGAAAAAGAATAAAATGATATTGGAAGGGTGAAAATACATCTATGCCCGTACATAGCCTCTAAATTTCCACATGCTCATCTCCGACCGGAGGGGCCTGCGGAAGTTGTTGACCCACGAGCGACTCATTTAATCGATGTATGCAGCTAGCGGTCGGACGACATACAGGTGTCCGGACAAGCGGTGGCGTCATCGTATAATAATTCCGGACAACCGGCTTAGGAAAAATACCGAAACTTAGAGTTTGAACGTGGTTATTTCACATTTATTGCGATAAAAAATGAATATTTATTGAATTACATAGAAATAAAACCACTTCATGCTTTTGAACTCTGAATAAAATAAAAAAAAAGAAAATTTTTGAGGCCCGTTTGGGAGAGATATTTCGGCGCCGGACTTGAGGAGTCACCGCGTCTTGAGATGGTTTCATCTGCAGACCGCAGACGCATTATGACATACAAAAAGTAGTAAAGTGTGGCCTAAGATACGTGAAAGGGGGGATCCAAGAAAAAACTCAGCATAACACAATTTTGCGATAAGCAAGTTTAGGAGACAAAAACACAACTGTGGCCTTTTCACCTATGCCCTATTCCCCGAAGATTGAGGGAATGTTTCTAATCGCAAGATAAACGAGGCTGTACCATCGATCATCGCGATATCAAACATTCTTTATCTTGAACAAATTTTAGCGACCCCTATTCTAACTTGAAGAAGTATACGCGGTAAACTTTTACTCATCAACAAACCTATCCCAGTTCTACGGGGGTTAATCAAATTAAAAAAAAAAAAAAAAAAGATAAAAAAAAAAAGAAACAAATAATAAAAAGAGTTGAAACCAAATTTAAAAGAAATTATTCTTCTAACCACAGTTTCCGGAATTATGGCTCGTTTCAGGAAAAAAATTCTCATCTGCTATATACAAGTGGTGTGTTCAATTTCCTGCAGAAACATCTAATATACGCTTGGAGGGCTTTCGAGCTCCTTCCACTTCTCGAGCCTCAATTTACCAACCTCAGAGTATTTACGCAATGTGTCAGTGAGAGCTGGCTCTTTACTCGGAGGCCATTCTTTGTATGCCTTCGTTAACATGTTTGTACACAACTGTGTAGCTTGAAGGTATTGTTCATGCAGAAGTTCCGAGCTCTTTCTGGTCGCGCCATTTTCTTCTTCAGGATCGATCTTCTTACAAATTCTCTGAATACTGTAGCGCCATTCAAGATCATCTTTAGCACTTTTCGGATATGGGTGGTTGTTCTTCTCGAAGGCGGGTTCCCCGTTCACAAAAAGTGAAGCATTTACCATATAGCTGAAAAGTTCATTTTTCTGAACAATCTTTTCATTGAGCTCGTTGAGTTCGCTCTGAATTTTCTCCAAGTTAGCGAGTCTTTCCTCATCTGAGATATCTTCACGGAAAGATGTTTGATACTTAGATGATACCAGCTGAAGTTCTTGTGCTTCTGCTCGCGAAATTGGCACTGCAAAAACACTCAAAACCGAATATCTCTTCGGGGGGTATGCTGGCTTTGTGTTTTCATTGCTTGAATGTGGGCTCTTTCTCTTGATCTTAGACACTCTGTTTATCACTAAGCGAAATGGAGAACCCTCGTATTTAGTACCCTTAAAATCTTGCTCCACAGTTCTCATAATATCTTGCCAAATTTTGATGGATGCTTTGAACTGAGATTCTGCGAACATTGACGCAATATCGTCGTTTTGTTCCACTTCCTCAGGGGTGCTGTAGTTTTCGGTTTTTTCTGCGACATAGTTGTTTGCGTAAAAGACTTTGTCGATCTCACTCAAAGGGAGGTATTGAAAGCCGAAAAACGAATTAATGTTGTGGTATGCAACGAAAATTCCGTCCATTTGGCCAATTCTAGCTTGAAAGCCATATTTAAGTAAACCTCCAGTACGGATCAAGTCCTCATACTCTCGCTGGAAAGACTCAATGTTACCGTTTAATTTCCAGATTTGGTATGCCGAGTCAGATGCCTTTGTACTTTTGTCGTATCGGATAGAAGCTGCTGCTCTCGTTTTCAAGTCGAATGTGCCGTTTCCTGGCAATCTAGAGTCGTAACAATCTAACTGAGATCTCATGAGAAAGTCACCATATCCCAGGTAGTTGTACACATTCTCGGCGGTTTCTTTAGTTTCAGTTACTGGCGTTGCCTCTTGGGCAGGACCTTCAGTAGAAGAGGCCGCAACCGCTTTGTCTTTTTCGTCACCACGCTTGATGAGAAATTCCTTGAATTCCTCTTCTCCGGTTGTAAGCAAAGCTTCCAAGCAGTGGCCCATAGCGGAGAGCAAGATTTCCACATCCGTTGACTTATCGGAGGTAACGGAATATATGGTCTCTCCATTTGACTTATTGACGCCCTTGGGCTCGACAAAGACAGACAGCGGGAGATCTCTTGCGGTCTTAGAAAACTCCGGGAAATTAAATCTATATTTTGACTCCTCGGTTGGAGAATAGTTGTTCAAGAATAGATAGAACTGATGGAGAGTCAGTGTCATGGAAGAGGTGCTTGAGTAAAACTTTTTCTTTTGCGCCACTGCCTCTTGAAGAAGGGTGACATCCTTCGATGCACTCACGAATTTCTGCACTTTTTCGAAGTCAAAGTCCTCGTGTGAGACGATGCTCTTCAAATATGGACTGAAGTTGTAAATTCTTGTCCTCGGGTCTTGAAGGAAATGGACTCCAGGAGAGAAAAGAACACGGTCTAATTTGTGCGCCAATTTAGGTATACTTTCGCCATGGGGCTTGTGAATCTGCTTCAACTCCTCCTTGTTTGTGCGTACGGAGTCTTTGCACATCAATATGAAGTCTAGATGCTGTATTAAGGGATTGGCAGGAGGCTTCTCTGTCATTGGCTTTCGCTTGAATGTTTGATTTCTCTTATCTTCATATTTTGCCAGTTGTGAAGGGTCGTAGTGTTTGTTATATTTGGATCCTTGATATTTTTCGTGCCCATTTTCCAGATGTGGTCGTGGAGGACCATGTCTCTTGTGGCCGGTGTTGAACACCTTCTTGGATTTTGGTGTAGAATTAGGATCATATCCATTCTTACGGAAACCACCTTTTTGCTTCCGGGGAGTCACTTCACCATCAAGTTCGATGTATTCAGACACTTTGACCCGGAGATGAGGACTTTTCTTAAGCACTTCGGATACACCGAACTTGGTGGCCAAATGCCGCTTCTGAGAGAAAAGAAGCTGGGTCTTCAAATAACCTAGAGACTGAAACTGCGAAGGCTTCATTTTATAATAACTCTAGTGTAGTTTAAAAAATTCGAGATGCAGAAGATAAGATGTAAGGTATGCAGAAATCTAAAGAACTATTTTTGTGATGAGATGCGCACTTGCGGGAAGTGCGCCGCGGACCCATGTCAACGTGAAAGGTGTGTAGTGTAGAACTTGTAGATGTTGAATATGTTGGACTGGAAAATTCAAAGACAAATAACTAGCTGGTTTAATAGGTACATGCAAAAAATCGCTTTTTTTCTTTCAAACAATTATCTATTATATAAGAATCTAATCAAAGAATAAGGCATTTAATCGTATACTTTTTTGTCGAGCTCACGTATCATGTTTGCCACAGACTGCACTTCCACCTGCATTCCACGTGTTGTGAGCCTGCCGACAAGTGAAGAAAAGTCAATTGTGTTGAAACGCTTATGCCGAGAAAGTGTTCTATAGGCATCAGCGCAAGGTATGAATAATCCGTTGGTGGAGCCACCCGGAGTTGAAGGTTGAGGAGTTGATGGATTAGTAGACCCTGAGATACTTGTGTTTCGGCCATCAGTCATCGAGTTGCGTGGACTGTTGAAATAGTCTGTCACTTTCCCTGGTGTAGCTTCAGCTGTTCCTGAAGATTCTTCTTGAGCATCAGGTACCTTTTGTTGTGCAGCTTTACTAGCAACAGTAGAACAAAATAATGTAGACATAGGATCTGTTTGGCACTGCGAACACGTGCCGGGGTTTCCGGTACATCCTGAGTTGTCATTTTCCTCTTGGTTAGAAGTCTCGGGTATCAGCGGGGTTGTGGCTTGCTCTTGAGAGATCACTGACGGTACACTACTCTGGGTCATATTGGATATTTCTCGCAATTCAAATGTTGGACCTGGGTGCATAACTGGCAAAGAGGCTTTTCGCATTATTGAGGGATGTTTCACCTGAATTGGAGGAAGCAGCGTGGGACCAGCCTCTTCCGCATTGTTATTTTCCTCTTCTTTGATACTTTGTTCTTGTTTCTGACTCAATTCCTTGATTCTTGCAGCCTCTTTGGCGGCCTCTCTACAGACGCACGGAGTGTCATCAGAACAGAACCCGCAATTCTCCAACGGAGAACTTTCATTAAAAGACTCTGGTTGCACCTGTGTTTCTTCAGATTTATTCTTCTTCAAACGCTTCAAGTCCGGCATTTTTTTGGTGGAGAATTCTGCTGTGAAATCAACTTCTGTAGTACTCTTTTTTCTCTTACCACGTAATGATACCGCAGGCATGGGTGCAAAAGAGCTGAAAGTATCCTCGAGACTTTTACTGGTCTTTAAGCCAACATCTTCACAGAGACACAGTTCTTTAATGCACACACCGCAATCGAAATCGTTGGTGTTGTTGGAAGTTTGCGCCTGCAGAGTATTTTCTTCGGGGGCAAACATACCCAGTGAGGATTTCCCATGTTGATGGTGGTGTCGAAGACTAGAGTTACCTGGAGAATCAGCAGATGGGGCAGGCAGTATTTGCTGTACGGAATACAGCAGCAGAGCTGGGGACACCGTATTATGGCTCGCTGGCAGAGACTTGGCAAAGTTAAGCAAATGTTGAGCACTTTGATTGAGGTCCGCTTTGTAAGCATTCGTGCTGTCGGGAACAGAGAGGTGCGTAGAAGATCCAAAGCTACCATGCGAATTATTTTGCGCCTTTGAAGAGTACCTATCGGAGAAAGAAGGGGGAGAAGCAGCTGAACTTGGGGCAGATGCTGGGGCAGAAAGTGCACCAAGGGAACCACGGAGCGAGTTAAACTCCAGCCGGAGCTGTTCCACGGATTTGTTGAGAATCTGATTCTCGAACTTTAACTTGTTGATAGTATTCACTAGACCCATTTCTTTGATTTCCTTTTCCTTCTCCACCTCGAGCAATTTCTGCTCCAATTCCTGGACTCTGGTGGCCCGACGTTCTCTAAAAGCCCGCTGGGCAGCTCGGTTTTGTGCTTTTCGTTTAGAGACCGGGGTGTCCACGCTAGGCTTACGGCCAGGCTTAGGACGTGGCGGCAAGACCCATTCTCGGGACGTGACTATCGAAGTGACTGTTCCTGGAGAAGATGCCGATTCTGGCGAGGAAGCAAACCCGTTTGCTGCTGGAGATGGAGCCAAAGACGAAGTTCTGGGAGCTATACTGGGGCCTCTGGCAGACATAATGAGTTTATAGTTGTATGAGAAGGCCAAAAGTGTTTTGAAAATATGGTGTTGCGGATACTTGAAGTGTTATATCGTGGCTGCTCACTTCAGTTAGGAAAGGTTAGGTGTTCCTTTGGCTGAGACTTGGCTTGTCAAAAAGAATTTTAGATGAAAAGGGTCCGATAAAGAAATAAAAAAATGCAAGCTTTTTGAAGAAGACAGCCTTTTCTTGTTTGAAAGCGTAAAAGAAGAATGAATAAATGTGGTGGAGCCGATACGGCCAAAGGTTAGCTCTTGGATAGGGAGATGTGTAAAAAAAAAAAAAAAGGCGATCGTTCTCTGTCACTGATTCTTTAGATAATTTTGCCAAGACTGCGCGCAAAAACCACAATGTGCAGGCGCATGCACTCTCCCCAAACCCGAAGTTATGGAAGTGTTTCCTAATATATCATACTTGTGAAAGGCTTATGTTTTAGTTTCTTTCGGTTGATTTTTCCTTTTATCTTTTTAGAGATAAAATTTGTGATTCAACTGGTTTCAATCTCAACTTAATGTTCTTTTCATTTGAAAAGGAGCGTAAATAGGCCCCAGAATAATCCGACTTCTGCATATGCGGTTGGCCGAGATCGGACGTTCGGGTTTCTCATCACAGGTTGTAATATTTCGTGCTCAGGTGCCCAGCCCGCTAAGTGGTTCAAAATTCCGAGCCCTGGCACACAAAGCATGCTCCCAAAGCATGCAAAACACTCTTTCACCTGACTGAAGTATTTTTTCATTGACTGATTGGCTGCTTGACTGATCGGGTCATCGGCCATCTGTCGTGAATCATGATTATTTCCTATTCTGAAATAATATGGGCCTTCTTCTTTACGTAACGAGTCGAAAAGCTAGTCATACTGTAATGCACTTGTAATGTACCTTTGAAAAATATTGAGCTGGTTGCTCGATTAGAACAAAAGAAAAAAGAAAATAAAAATAATAATAAAAATCATAGCCGTGAGGGGTTTTTGCCCATTGTGCTCTCTATTAGTTTTACCTCTCATGCGCCATTATTGCTTTGTCAATCACGCTTGCATACATAAAAGGCCCGCGGTTTCATTAGACTGCTTCCAGATATGAATGACTACGTGATCAGTTTTCCGGACAACAGCCTTTAAATGTACAAGATGTGGTTTAACTATGTTCAAGTGTTATAAATCTATTGGCCTGCAGCTTCCTTGGCAGCTTTCTCTGCTTGAGCTTTGGCAATATCCTCTGGGTTAGGCATACCCTCTGTCATCAACTTATTTATAGTCAACTTTCCGTATTCCTCTTTCATCTTCTTTTCCTCTTCCAAAAACTTAGCTTCGTTCTCTTTCAAGTATCTTTGCAAGCTTTCATATTGCAATTGACCATGTTCTCTGATGATATCCAAAGGCATCTTGGGTTCCTTGTTGACTGAGCTTACTGGGAGACCCAACAGGGAAGCAATGAAACTACCGGCATTAGGTCTGTGGGCTCTTTCTAACAAGTACTTATTTTCTTCTCTCCAGCGTTGGCGCAACTTCAACTCACGAGCAGTGTATTCTTCAACGATATTGCTCTTGTCTTCAAAAGAGCTGAGGATTGGTCTAACATCCTTGATAGGCTGTGTAGCCAAATACTCCAACAATGGGATCAATTTAACCAACGTGTCGTCTGGCTTACCATCCCAAGGCTTCAAGGTGATGGCGTTTTCGGGGTTCAAAGCCAGGCAGTCTTCGTTGACATCAATAACAATGGTTTTACGCAAGTCACGGTTCAAAAGATTCAAGTCCTTGATCAACTTACCATCCTTGTAACGGCATGCTTCTCTAAACAAGGCGTACTGGATGAATGCTCTCAAAGGGTCCAATTTGGCCACGGTCTTTTCAGAATACATTTGATACTCAGATCCAAAAATCACAATTTCATAGTATTGCGACAAGTATCCCAAAAAGTAGTCCAAGCCAGGTCTCTTGGCTGTTCTCCAACCGTTCTTGGCGTCCCAAGAGGAATGAACTAAGAGGTCATCCAAGGTCAAAACCAAAGTCAAAGGACGACGGTATGCTTCTGGAGGTGGAGGGGGCAACAAATTTTCAAAAGCTGGTTCACTGAAAAAAGTAAAGAGAGAAGACACTCTCTTGTTCAATCTGTTGTACATAAGCTGTGGTGTGAAGCCATTATCGATGCCTTGACCCTCCAACGATTTTTGTTCTTCTTCGGAGTCCCAGTCTCTGCACATGTATCCCACGCCAGCAAATCCTCCAAACAAGGCAGCAGTATAGAACCAGTTGGCATATTTCTCTCGTTGTCTGTCCTTGGATGTCTGAGCACGACGTCTTCTACGGGCACTCCTGTCACTGCTGTCCCTCTTGCCTTCGGAAGCTTCGTTGGACTTCTTGTCATTCTCAGCTTCTTCAAACCCGGCACGACTCAACATATCCTCAGTCAATATACTTTGTGGCTTTTCGTCCTTCTTCTCAGAAGCCTTCTGGTCTGAGTAAAATCTCTTGGATAAGTTTGAAGGTTTAGAAGATGCAACACACACTGAAGCAGTGCGTGAAGCTCTAGCAATTGCAATAGAGTTACCAACCGTGGTCCTCGTTGCACGCAAGAAAGTGGGGAACATTTTTATTCTGTAACTACCTTTTGGTGTCTTTGCCATTACGAGATTTTTTTGCTGATTTTTTTATTGCCAGGTGAGACCGCATCCGTACATTCGCACTACCTATGTTTCACCATGAATATTTCGTTTTTACTTATACACGTTGTTGAGATTGTATTTGAAATTAAAATATAATTTCTGATATATCCTTGGTTTTTTCAAACATGTTTAAATTTGTACCGCTTCCCAGAATAGGATCTCGCCGGGCTCCAGCACTCTTTCAATGCGCCATACTCCAACCATCTAGACTCATAAGAAGGTACTCCATCAAACCCCCAATTTACAACAAATCAGGCAATATCTTGGTAAGTGCTCTAAAATACGTTAAAGATGTTGAGGAATACCAAGAAGAACTCTCTACGAGCTCTTCGGAAGCACGCTTAGCAGAAGAGCTCTTGGGGAGGATCAGTGAACAACCCGAACTACTATTTCTTCTACTGGTTTTCCATTCAGAGCTTGCTAAAATTGACATCACAGCTACTTCATCGAGACAATTCACAACAGCTCAAGTATGGAAGTACAGGGCTCTTTACGTCATGAAGTTGGCAAATATCCACAACATTTTCTGGACCCAGTGTCAGTATCAAGATATTTCGGAAAGAGAACACAAGCTTGGTTTCCTGCCGGACAAAATCGGTATTCTAGATCCCGTGCACTTTGGGAAAGATGCGTACGAGCAAATACAGCAGGGTGTATACAATGGCACTAGTTTCAAAGATATAGAGGTGTTAGGTATTGGTAAATTTAAATAGTGAGCTGACGTAATCCGCAGAAGCAAGATTCGGGAATATTTGTCAGTTTTATTTTATTTTTTTCTCTTTTTGTATTTCCTGTCATTTCAAAAGACTTGCGCTCCATAGTGACGTAAGGTTAATCATTTTGTTGCCCCTATGGCTTAGGGATTTTCAAACTTTTCGAGATCTCGGCACTTCCTTGCAAGATAAATGCGAGAGAGATAACATGGAATTCGAGAGCAGTACCCTCCAAGAACAAACCACCGGGTATCTTATCCAAAATCTTGTCGGAGTAGACCAAGAATGACATGACTGCAACCCACAATAAGTTTGAAGGCACAGGCAAACCCTCGAAATATTGAGATTTTCCGTGACTATCTTTGGGGATGTTATTAGTGGAAATGTTAAATCTGGCCAATCTAAGCAATCCACACAAGATCCAGTAAGACAATATCAAAACATCCACGGTAGATCTGAACCCAATTGAAAAGGCAATAATCCCAGGAGAGACACTGAAGGAAATCAAGTCAGCCAAGGAGTCAAGTTCCTGGCCCATAAGGGACGACTTATTTCTCAAACGAGCCACTCTACCATCAAAAAAGTCGAAGAAGAGACCCAAGCAGATAAAGAAATGTGCTCTTTGGATGTAATGGCTCTGACCAGTGAGGGCATATCTCAAACAGGAAATAATTGAGTAGAACCCAGAGAAACCGTTCAAGAGCGTGATGAAGTCAGCCATGTGAAGGTTTCTCAACAAGGAAAAGTGCCTTGAGTCGCCCAAGAAATTTTGGTAATCCTTGGGTTCAGGTCTTGGCAATGGTTCTTGATTCGAGCTCAACGAAAATAAAGACGATGATCTTCTAAGACGTGGGTAGGTCGTGATGATTTCAGCATCACTCTCGGCATCCGAAATGATGGCATTCTCGTGCTTTTTATACCCAGAGGAGTATGAATCAGACATTTCTGATGTGGTTTTAATAAGACTAACAAGTAGTTAAGACCAGTAATTGCTTTTGAGTCACGGGCGAAATGTATGATGGAGTGCAAACTGCGACTTCACCAAGCATCACGGCACTTCGAATTGAATTGCGCTCCTGCAAGAACGGCTATATAGTGTATCGCCTAGCACGCCCCAAAACATGCACCAGAAAAACATTCTTTACTTTTTACGCCGCAAAAGAGAGAATATTCTCTTTCTGGCTTTTTATTTCGCTAAGAAACCCGTTGAAATATATCTAATGAGAGTCTAAGAAACTTCTGTGAAAATTTCGTGCTGGGAATTTATACCATTGGGTGGGCAATAAATGCGCCCCAGATCCGACGGGCAAAAATGTACGGGGACGCCCAATTCTGTATTTGGATAACATAACGGTGTAGAAAACGACTAAAATCTAATTAACCAAGGTATTAATTACTCCATTCGCACTTTAAATTAATTAAGTACACTTCAAACTTTTTTATTCTTAAAATTCAAATCTATCAATGTATATAAAAAACATATTCTAAAGTTCTAAGTTCAATCGGATTCGTGGTGCAGAACATGCACCGATGGGATCAGGGACAAACTACCATTGCTGGGGCGATGCTCGCCAAACCCATTACCAATGTTCTGGTTACGGTTCAAGAACTGCGTAAGATTGTGATTGTTTTGCTCCATGACCGAAAGCACAGATTCGGAAGATGGCTGCCGTGAAATACTTGGACGATCACCGCTTGACTCGCTAAGCAGCAAGAGTTGCTGTTGCTGGAACATAATCTCATTCTG
Organism: Metschnikowia lachancei; assembly: GCA_030572615.1. Classification (NCBI taxonomy): domain Eukaryota; kingdom Fungi; phylum Ascomycota; class Pichiomycetes; order Serinales; family Metschnikowiaceae; genus Metschnikowia; species Metschnikowia lachancei. The sequence goes on from JAJMAK010000133.1 coordinate 18,887, forward strand.
AAGCTTTAGGTAGTGCTCGTGTTCCGTTTGGTGGTTGATTGGGCTCTCTCCTCCAGTCTCGCCAGCACGTGGGCTCGCTGCGTGAGGAGATACCAGCTCTGATGCTGGGGAGCTTACGTTCTCAGAAACAGGGGTCGTATTTCCAATGGGCAAAGATTCCACAAACTTATTCTCAAATGGGTTTTGATCCTGTTGACCTGGGGAATGAATTTTTGGAGTAAACATACCAGTGAGACTTGTGGGTTTTATCTTGTTGAGTGATGCGTCTCCTGGCAAAATCTTACCAAGATTCAAGCTCATCAGAGAAGAGCTTTGAGACGAGTCTGCTTCACCCTTAGAATTCTTCTTTGCAGACAATTCTATTTCTCTGTGAGCCATCTTTCCTTCTATAAATTTGAATCTTCTGGTGTGTTGGCTCGAGAATTTGAGGAGGTCATGCAAGTCGGTCGACCAGGCTGTAAAATCAGCCTCGCTTTGACATTTGAATGTGAACTTTTGGCTCAGGTTTGAAGTCTTTGTCAACATAAACTTGAACTCCTTGTCGTTCCTTACCAGAATCGAATAATCATTCAAGTTATATGATTTGACAGGCATGCTGTCATGATCCACCACTCCACCAATCTTTCCTTTCGCCTTCTTCCGTGTGGAAGCATTCGAGGAATCATTTTTTTGATTCTTTTCTGAGTGGTTTTCAATCTTGAACTCATGTAGATAGTTACACGTCAAAAGATAAAAGAATGAGACATATGACTTCAAGAGTTTCTGCTTCTTGTACATGTAGCCGCAGCGTAAGCATTTGCTGTGAACAGAATTCGAGTAAGGAATCTCGATATCTTTAAACGATCTTATCTCTCTCTTTGGAAATTTCTCGTCATCGTAGTAGAAGTTCAAAAAGTTTGGATTGTGAACCATGAAATACTGCCAATCATAGTCCAGAGATCTGAGCTTATTCTTGAGAGTAACTCCAAGATTGAACAAACAATTTTCTAAGGAAGAGACATACACTGCTTCAGCAGAAAGACCCTTGATCAATTTGTCCGTCACTGAGTTCAAGTCCTTCACGACGTAGTTGAAAAGGTCTTTGGAAATATTTTGAAGGTTGACGTACAGTGCGAAAATGTAGTTTTCATGAATCAACTGGTTTTTTACTTGATAGTCAAGAGTCAACTTCACAAGAAAAGGGTCATTCATGGAAAAAGCTTCATCCTCATCCACTGTATCATTCTGCCGAATCACGGGCTTTTCGGACGAGTAGCGATTGACGGAATTGACAAAATTTGTGAGACAGTTACCCGTCTTGGAAACTTCTTTAATAAGAGTAACATTAGCGAAGGACTCGTTCTTCAAGGAAGTCTTAATCTCCTTGATTTTGATACCAATGTTTCTATGCAAACTTTCAAGCTTAGGAATGAGCTTCTGAGTGATCTCACGGCACAACTTCGCTTGAGCAGAGTAGGTGCTGAAATGATCCTTGACTAGCGATGACCCTGCGCTCATGAACAACGAATCTGGTGGGAAAAAAGTGGGGTCAATTTCCACATCAGACTTAGGGGCAAATTTTGCAGCCACAATGGAAGAGCTGGTTCCTTGTGAAGCTAAAGGTTTAGATCCAGGAATTTTGTTTGAAGCCGCCTGCTTACCTTGGGCAGGAACTGGTGTGGCTTGCGTCTCGGACTTTAAACTAGAGAGACTGCCTGTCTTTCTATGTGCAAAAGTTTGGTTTTTCAAAAATGAAGTTGATGACTTTGTCTTTGGTAAATTGGGACGATTCAGATCCTTTAATGAGGCAGATGTCGGTTGAGTACCCAAAGACTTGTTCACTTCAGCTTTAGGGGTGGTTGCCTGGGAGCTTGTAGGAGAAGGAAGCTGTTGCTCGAGATTCGAAAGGCACTTGTAGGGCAAGTCCTTGAATCCCGGAAACTGAATGCTACCAATAAGCTGGAGGTTCAAGTTCAGCTCAAACTCCTTGGCCATCACCAAGTCCTTTAAGTAAGCAATCAATGAGGACACGAACAGCTTCCATAATTTGAAATAAGCGACGAGGTATGTGATGGGCTTAGAATCATGTGGAGGCACATTGATAAAAAATGGGCTCCTCTTGTCAGAGGCTGGTAAAACGGAATCTGAGGGCATTTAGACGAGCTTCTTTTGCGTGCTACCTAACCAAGCTGTTTGGAATGAAGTTGGAAGTAAAAAAAAAAGATGAGTAGATGTTCAGACGAAACAAAAGGGACGAAGAAGGTTGTTAAATTGGATCGATGTATTGATTGATTGATTTCCTAAATCCAATACTTGCAAATACTAGATCGGATGAAATTTTTTGTCCAGGAAGAAAGTGATTTATATTTAGGTATTCAGGGCCCGGCACGGCAGATGTCTCGGTAATCCCGGGGAAGGCAAAGATCCGCGAAAATTTTAATAACTCCTGACACGCCAGTAAGATTAATGAGCAACGTTCGGATACAAATAGTGGCTTTTCACCGTTTATCTAGTCCCCGTAACTCTTCTGAAATGTTGCACTATTATCTGTTAGCGAACAGAGTAAATGTGAAAGATATCAAAAAAGCAATCGATCAAAATTTCATGGTTGTCACGAACAACGAATTCGAGAACCGATTAAAAAAAAAAAAAAAAAAAAAAAAAAAAAAACACCGTTTCATGAATTACTTGACCTCATTTCGCATAAACTGCCCAGCTTAAAGTGTGCGCCGCATATTAGGGGCGGAGAATCATGGAGAAACCCGGCTCAAGATGGTCATAAGGAGGGGTGAGGTCTAGAAGTTCCGCAGCTACAGGGGCCGGGCCAGGGCCAAGACGCGAATTACCAAGAGCGCCGCAAGCTGCGAATAGCAATCAAGAAAAATAAATATTTCAACATTCTGAAAAAAAAAATCAAAAATTTGAATCGAAACGATGCTGAGCCCCCTGGTTACAAAAAGAGCGAGATGAGTACTGCTTTTACTTCAGCCAAAAAAGCGGTACTGACTAAAAACAACTGCTTAAGTTTCAAATGAAAATTAACTGCAAGGCTCCCAACTATTTTTAGACCACCAGTGAACCCATAGCTGAGTGAGTGAGTGAGTGTCGCTTCAACTTGCTCGATCGTATGTGGCATGGAACGTTGATACTGGAATGTTTCGCGTTTTCTCCTTTTCTATTTTTTTTTTTCTTCTGAAGATTATGCATCCTCGGCCGCAACATTCTGATTCAAACCGAGCTGAACAAGATGAATTAAAGGAATATTGCTGGGTCAGAACTCTCTCTCGCCCCGTTTGCCCCGCAGCTTTCACTTCAAGCTTCCATGAATCGTGTAGAGCCTCTGAATTGGTGAGCTCCACAGCCTTAATTTTTTATGCGCGTCATCACCTTGTTTCTTCCCTTCTTTTTTTCTTTTTTCTTTTTTTTTTTTCTCTTTTTTTTTTTTTTTGCTTTCTCTTCTTTCCTCCTTGATGTAGCATGACGTGTGAAGAACCCACCGTAGCAGGTCGTGCCCCAACTTTACAACAAAACCGGTTGCTCACGAAATTCTGTAGCAAACATGACTCCTCTGAATACCTATCAAATTAATGAATCATCTACACTGTTGGCCCATATCTCTTGTGATCTATTCTTTGAAAAACAGGGCATCGTCTAATACTATGCTGCATGCAAAATATGCAAAGGGGAACAAGGAATCTTCGTCTAGTCTTCAGACCCGGAGGCAATACGTTCCTGCAGAATGATATTGTCCTTATTGTTGGAAATGGGCTGGTGTGCATAAGTGAGTGCACTCTGCTTCAGGTGCGCTTACGTCGTAAAGCCAGCATAAGCATCTCATAGTTGATACTTAAAAAAAAATACCATAGCAGCCTTAATGACTCAAGGAAACTTATCTGAAAGTAAATCATTCGAATTAGAATCACAAAAAAAAAAATGTTTATCTGAAATGAGTACTTGTAAAGTGTACTTTAGCTTCTGAAATTTAAGTCACCCTGCTTAGTTACACCCCACTTGCAGCTTGCGTAGTCGCTCCATTCACCATCCACTGAACCTCATGCACCTTTTCATTCTATGAATGTTCATATATCCCGCTTTTTGACGCGATATTGAGTACATTTGCGCGTCATATATAAGTAACACCGATCACAACGCTTAAAAAAAGATTGACATGTATGATCTCTTTTAAAGGGATCCCTTTTAAAAGTTGCAAGTCCGTAGCTAACGCTCCTAACTGTATAGAAACGATCCATTTTGGGTCATAAGAGTGCATTCTGCAAGAGTCATCGTTTACCCATTGTTTTGTTCTTCAATATGCTTCAAAACATTCCCAGCCCGTTATGGTATCATGCCCTTGTCTTTCCTTTTTTTGCGTTCTTAGAAGCTCGTGATTCGCTGAAGTTTTAATGCATGATTTGTTGGTTAGGTCTTGCCTCCGCCTCGCCCCATTGTTGCAACTATTGATTATAATGGAGGTCGAGAGCTGGGCCAAGTAGTCGATTTGCTATGCGTTGGCTCGGTTAGGAAATTGTAAAATCTCGGCCATCCGTGGCTTCAAACTTATTCAGCGCTATGATTATCAATTTCTCTCCTGAATATTCTGCTTAGTAAACATCGTCTACATGCTTTAATAGCACAAGAAGAGCCATTAATTTATTCATTTTTTGTCGTGACACGTTTCAAAAAGGTACTTTGGAAGCTAAGGTTTTTTTTTTTTTTTTAATTTGTGAAGATGTTTCATTCAAGTCTGCTGTCCGATGTACAATGTCACTCGCTGAGGAGTAGTTCTGGAATAAAATCAGGCTCTCCTAATAGCTTTAATCAGCTGAGTCCCGAGAAGGCATTCCTAAGCCCGCAATATGGATATATGATTCCTGAACATCACACCTCATATGAGCCAACTCATGAATTTATCAACACTTCAGAAAACTGTTACTTCAACCAAGTGACGAATCAGAACCCCTATTTGGTGCACGAGAGCGTTCTCAAAACAATTCGAATGGAATTCGCCTTAGAAGACTCTTATAAATCAGTTCTTCCTCAAAAAAATGAACAAATCAGAATCAGAAAGAGGCGGAAACCCCAAGAGTGTGACTGGAAACCAGAATCCGTGTACAAGATTTACGTTGAGTGTAAACCGGAATTTTTTGAAAAGACCGATTACCAGGACCGTATTCCCAGCCGATCTTGCTTTGGAAAGATAAATATGAGGATCCCTAGAGCCTGGAGTCGGAAACCTAATAAGTCAAAGAAACGGAAAATGTCTTCTTCATCTGAGTCTGATGGAAACTTTGACGGCATCAAATCCGAAAATGTCACATACGATGACTTGGCGCCACCACCAGATACGAATACCACTATTCCACCTAATTTAGATGATGTGTTTTCATTTGATTTTATGTTTGGGCAACATGCTTTTCGAGCGAGAGAAGAGATTTCTTCAAGTTCAACCCCCATTTATACCCTGTGAGATTCGACGAAATGCTAACAACTCGATGACATGGTACCAAAATGGCAATCTTATTTGCATTGCATGCCTGTCCAATTTGTCTGGCACACTTGTTTTTTCCCAAGCGCCGGGCGATTTCAGAGTATGTTACAGTCTCCCCAACATCAACTTTCTCCACCAAAAACTTCCAAACCATTCTTTGGGACTCAGTCCCGAAGATGAACTTGAGTCTAAGGTTCTTGATGTTTTGATTTGCGGTAAAAGGGTTTTCGAGAATAAGAGTTACGCTTCTTATAACTGTATCAATTTTGTCCGATTTTGATTCCTGCTTTCCCGGCAAGAGCTTGACGTGTCGTACCCCCCTAAACTCTCTTCTAGCCGTGTCAACGAGCAGGTACCACTTTCCAGGACTAAGATAATATATTACACCACATTCATCTAATACGATCAATACCTCTGTGATTTTCAGATGTACGTACCAATAGTGTAAACTAATCATCGATGCAAGAGGAGTTGTCAAGAGACGCGCGTCTATTGTTGCTCGTGCCGCACAAAGACCTATTTTCAGCCGGCATGTTGTGACACTGACTTTACTTGCTAGTTATGGTATGAAGTTGTTCAATGACAACAGATATCAATTCCAACTCTACAGATCGGAAGAACATTATATCACCTTAATGGCATCGCCACATTTACAAGAAGACGATTATGAGGGTATGTAACAGATAAGTTGTCAAAATAAAGCAAAAATGGTGCGTTAAGAGTAAGGGAACAGAAATTTAGACTGAAGAATTCTAGCAACCACTTTAATTTACCAAAGTGACAAACATTTAAGCTGTCACATAGAAAGTTAAAGTGTATTATGAAGATTCTATCGTCATCTAGTTATGTGTTGTAGAACAAAAATAAATCTGAATTGTTAGTATTTGCCAATTCTAGGTTTCTTGAATCACTTCATGTGGTGTTAGCTGATTTCATAGATAGTCTTAAAAGACTATATCATGACAATAACGCATATTTGAATAATCATGTGTGATTCCTCATAAGAAACATACCATTTAGATAGTTTAGCTAAAGAAACTGCTGATGGTGTTTGTAGGAAAATTTTTCGGGCAGTCGATTGCGAACTATTTATATTTTTGAGCATTCGCACTACTCGGAACTGTGCCCGCCGTTACACTCAGGCTGCGACTGAGGCTGCCACTAGGGCTGCGAACACTTCATTTATGCCGAGCTTCCAAGGAGAGCCGGTGCGCCCATTCATGGAGCAAATCCAACTTGCCCTTGATTTCTTCATGTTCCTTTTTCTTCGAAGTATCCGTAGCATAATTCACAGATGATCCGAGAATTCCCTTGTTGGTATTTTCGATCGCCTCTTCATTCTCTCGACTATTATCGAGATTTCCCTCACTTTCCTCACGTTGCTCAAGAATGACTTGATCTTTTTGCGTAGAAGAGTATAATTTTCTCTTCGGTATTGCACTTCTCATGTATTTAAGCCATTCCTCTTGTTCTAAAGATGCATCTGCTTGAAGTGCAGAGTTTCCGAAAAGCATTTCAAAAACATTCGAGCCATCTTCTCGATTACAAAGAACATGTTCTTCCTCTAATAGAGCATTGAGTTGCGAAGTATCATCATAAGCATCTTCTAATCCCAATTCCGGGGAAGTCCCAGCACTAGAAGATTGCCAGAGGCCTTTAAATGATAGTCTGTAGAGGGATCGCACGTTGTTCTTCACTTCATTTTCGTCCATTGTAGGAGGAAATAACAATTTCCCTCTTTCAATAGAACATTGAATGTATCGTTTTTGGAAGTTGATCCGCAAGTTTGAAAGAATACCGCTATTTGCCAGCTCAATAAGTAGATGTTCTAGATGGTCGTCATCGGATAAGCACAACTTATCAATGATGAAATCGAAACGGATTGTGCGATACGCTTTCGTAAAGTTCGCTAGCATTTTCACTTTGAGATTGTGGAGTAGCAATTTTTGTGACACGATAAAAATAGAATCATTAGAAAGCGGGTCCTTCAGTTTTTTCATCTTTCCGTCAATTTCCATGAATGCCTTCAAATCTAGCTTTTCATATGCCTCAACCAACTCGATAAGATTTCTGTATTCGGCAAGTTCAGCATATGACTGCGTCTCTTGTGATTCAAAGGGATTAACTTCACTCTCAACCAACAAGCAACAAATAATGAGGTATTTAAGAACCTTCTTCTTAGATGAGGAGCCCGCCTCGTCATAATTTTTAAAACACTCATAAAATTCCATCCGAGCTTTATCGTAATTCCCTTTGAAGAAATGAACGGTAGCACCGCACTCTCTTACGACGCCCATCACTTGAGGATGTGTGATCGCAGGGGTTACCTCTAGACTTCGGCGGTAGAGTTCTCCAAGCCTAATGGAGCTTCCTGATGTCTTCATGGTGAATAATATTTCGGCTGCTATGATTTCTAAAGCGTACGAGGTTCGTGTCAGCTCTGAGACTTTAGAGAGCCTCTCATTAATCAAGTCAATGAGCTCACGACAAGAATTCAAATCTTCTATTTCAAGAAGATTGTTTAGCCTGTTAATATTGATTTTGAGCCAAAGACGATGCCCTGAAGATCCAGACAGAATGAAATCCTGTAAATGATTCACAATTACATCATATAAGCTTTTCACAAATATGTGGTTATGGCAAGCAGCATACCTGGTGAGAATCTTGCTGATAGATTCTTCGGCGTAGTTTCCATTGAGCTCCGGCAACATTTCCATGAGCCTTCCGATGTCTTCCAAGACGAGATCAAAGTTCTGTTGCTGGTAATGAATCTTAGCAAGCTGTTTATAGGCCTTGAACACCCATTCTGTATCAGATTTTTCGTCTGCTGACGTAATCAATCGCCGAAACTTATTATTCGCTTCTGTTAACGAATCTTCCTTTAATCCTTTGGCATAGTAATACTGATTCTCCTATTTGGTTAGTAGCGGTTCAAAGCATCATATGTGGTTCTCTGCTTACGTACTGGTGAGTCCTCCCTTGATGATTGGTCTTGAATTTCTTCATCGTCGTCATCCTCTTCGAATTCAAATTCATATGACTCTTCTGAGAGATACTCGTCCTCGTCAGACATGGCAATCACGACGCGTAACTGGTAGGGGTGTATGGTTAAAGAAACTCTGCTGTTCAATGTGGGCGTTGGTATGCAGGTCTTTATCTATGGCAGGGTCACTGCTCGCGTGGAGAATAATTATCCCAGAGCCAGAGGTTCTTCGTATTCAATTTTTCAAAAACAAAAAGAAAAAAAAAGCACACATGACATTTAACGTGTGTGATCATTTGGTTCGTTGCTTGTGGCACCAAATTGTGGTGGTGGCTTCAAACTTGCTTTTCTTTTAAAGAAACAATTGTATTACAGGACGCCGCTATAAAAACGACACAAAAGATATACAAATATAGAGAAAAACTTGAAACCACATCTGGATAGAGTATGGTATAATGAATTTATCCTTCTGCTTTGTAAAAGCCGCTATAAATCCCCGCCTCTTCATATGTCACATTCGCCAAAAGGTGATGCCATTGAAAATCTAGTTATCACTACAGAAAGCTCGTATGGCGCAGTGGTAGCGCAGCAGATTGCAAATCTGTTGGTCCTTAGTTCGAACCTGAGTGCGAGCTTTCTTTTTTGCAATTTTTATCGTCAACAATCCCATCAAACCATAATATTGTTTTAAGTTTTATATCAAACCCGCCTTCTACTACATTTTTAATATGGAATATAACTTATTGTTTATTGTAGAATTAAAGAATTTTGGAAGGTAAAGAAAATTTTGATCTCTCAATGTTAGCAAAACGTGGGGACTTATACAATGTCAACACGATACAACACAAAAGGTTCATACTCTGAGTCCACCAAAGATGCGTATTCATGCAAGTTGCTTTTCTCAGAGAACCCGTCACCGCCTAAATAACCGAACTTGGAAATTAATTCTTTCTTTGCCTTGTCGATATTTCCTGAGTTCTCGAATTTAATGGCGAATGAATCGAACTGAGGAGGCAACCCGTATCTTAACACGGACTCAACGTAAACACGAATAGCCTTGATGTGGAACCAGCCGGCGAAAATGTCAGAGTACGCTGTCTTTGCCAAACGAATCAAGTCATTCTTGGCCTTCAACTCTGTGGCCTTGGATACATCAAACTCCTTTCTCATCTGGTTCATGTTCTCCTCGGAGTAAACAAAGTCAGTTCTAGGATGCCACTTGTGCTCTCTGCTGGCGTTTATGAATTCTTGTTGATACTTCTTGAACAAAGCAACCGTGTACAATTCATACTCGTCATCCTTGGCGATAACTTGAGCACTTCTAGGAATCACAAATTCAGTAAGAGATTCGTATGACTTTTGAAAGTCTCCAACAAGACTCTTTGGAACAGCAATCAACACAGTTGTTAAGTGATCGGAGTCTAAAACGAAGTGCTCTGGGCGAACAATCTCATGCAAGGATTTAATGGATAAATCACCATTTTTCTTCCGGTCAGCAGCCATAAAGTTTGACTTAGCCGTTTGATATTGTTGGTAAGTCTGACGAACGTCATTATCCAAGGAAAGAGCATCATTGCTTATGATATCAACCAAGTCTTTGATAGACTTATCCAACCTGTACTTGGAGGTATTCCACGAAAAACTCTCGATGAAGGAGGAGACCGACTTACCATTAACGAGTCTAGTTTCGCGAGACAGCTTTTTCTGTTCAATGTTGTCAATCACATCTGCAACCTTGGATACTGAGGAAGCGATTGAAGAATCCAATTTTGCAAGTTCCTCAGAGATCTGCACCAACGAATCTAATGTCCGAATGTGAAAGTCGGGCAATCTAAATTCACTTAACGGTTGCTTTCCCTGTTGCAACTGACGTTCCAAGAAGGGGAAAGCGTTGGCTGATTGTGGCAATGACACCAAGATGTATTGAGAGAGTGATTCCATTTCTGGGTAGCAACTTCGAGTGATAATGCACAATTTAATTTGTGAGTTCCGCCTCGACTGGGAGATAATCAAGTCGTTCACGGTGCACGGGTGCAGGACTATGGGAGTTAGGAGAGATCTGCCGTATCGCCGCCTTATAATGACTGTAAAATATTCAAAGAATTCAACAAAGAATTCAATTTCATCCTAGTATTATAGATTCTCGAGAAAAATATCTTAATGCTTCTTTAAATTTGATCTTTTATTTTCTGGAACGAAATTCGCTAAAGAAAAGAAAACTAAGTAAAAAACAAAAGGTAATTTCTAACGAATTTGTTCTCTTGCAACTAATTAATAATTTGGAGAACGCGAAACTACTCACTAAACAAAGAAAGTATGGGTTCTAAAAAATCAGAATTTCAAGATATTTCATTTCAAGATATATTTTTATTATCACCCAAGAAAGAAAAACTTAAAACAGACACATGAATGAAACTTATTATCTTATTTTTTTGCATTGCATTAATTTTGTTTCCGTGGTGAAAGTTTTCTCTTGTTGGCGACCTACACCGCGCTTCTTCCGTGTGAAGGACCTGCACTCTTTATGCGATGCCTAATGCAATAAATTTTCTATACTACGAGTTCTAGTAAATCATCAAAACTATAAGCATGGCAAACTCTCTCGAGGTATGTTTAATACTCACTTGATGGCGTTTATCAGATTTGATCTTCATTTTTATACAAAGAAGTCTTTGTTCCCGAAATAAAATGAACTCTTACTAACCTATAACAGGAAAGGTTGAAAACTCATTCTACCGCATTCGATGGCTTGTTATCATTGATACCTGCCAAGTATTACTACGACGATGCTACTCAAGATCAATGGCAAAAGAAGAAAAAAGCTAAAAAGGAAGCTAGCGAGGACAGGATGGCGAAGTTGGACCCAGAGTCAGTAGAAACTGCTGATTCTTACAACACTAATGGTGCAAGTGCGAAAGACATCATGGAAAAGAGAGCCAAAACAGCTAAAAAGGTTTCTCTTCCTCGCAAGAAAGCGCAGTCTGATTCAGAAATTAACGAAGAAGCAGAAGAGGAAGCAGAAGCGACAGGTTCCGAACAACCAGAGTCGAACGGCAGCGAGGAGCTTATAAACGGCACATCCCAAATGGTATTCGATGATGATGGGAATGAGCAAGCTCCCGAAGAAGCCTCTTCTGGTGCCAAATCTAAGCAAAAGGCCAAGAAGAAAGAACTTTCCCCAGAAGAGAAAAAACTCCGTGAGCAAAGGAGGGCTGAGTTGAAAGAGAAGCTTGCCAAGAAGATAAATCTTTTGAGAGAGAAAAGAAAGGCCCCTGGAACCAAGCAAGGTGGTCCAGTAAAGTCCCGCGAGCAAATGCTTGCGGAGCGTAAAAGAAGAGAAGAACTCAAGAAACAAGAGAATCTTAAGAGAAAGAGAGAAGAGGTGGACGACGATGATGACGAGAGTGGCAAGTCTGATGAAGACGACGATGATGAGGATGAAAAAGATGACGACGGAGAGTCCGAAGTTCTCTTTGGAAACATTCAGTTCGCAGACGGATCAAGAATGACTTCAGATTTGAAAACAATCAGGAAGGGGGTTGATCATAAGAAGAAGAAGGGCCCCGCAAATAAGGACATAAAGGCACACTTGAACAAGCTAGAGATCAAGAGGAGAAAACTTGAGCTGCTAACACCCGAAGAGAGAAAGCAGCATGAGGATAAGGATCAATGGAACAGTCTCATGAGTCAAGCTGAGGGTGTCAAGGTGAAGAATGATGAGAAACTTTTGAAGAAAGCATTGAAGAGAAAAGAGAAACAGAAGCTCAAGAGTGAAATAGAGTGGAGAGAAAGAAAGCAGGTGGTCAAGGACACAATTTCTGCACGTCAAAAGAGAAGAGAGGCCAACTTGAAAGCTAGAAAAGAAAACAAGGGAAAGAAGAGCAAGAACCAACCAAAGTTGCGGAAGTTTACCGGAGTCGTGAAGAAGAGCAAAGGTGGAAAGGACGGAAAGAAGAGAGCCGGGTTTGAAGGAAACGCCAAATCCAAGGGCAAGCAGAAGAATTAGCATGTAATATAGGATTCTAATGAAGTAAAGGTTACGATGCGAGTGCGCATTAGCACGCGAAATCACCAGGGCTCCATGTGGCTTCAAACTTTTTTAGCTTTGGTAGTTATTGAGCAATTCAAAACTATTCCTTCCACATTTGCACCCTTTAGTCCTTAAATTTTACTGCTTATAATAGGGCGGGGGTTTTTAATGCGTTGTATGAGATTCACTTTTCCTGGGTGCTATTCACAAACACCAGAGTGCCTCCCCCCTCGAACATGCACTCCAAAACAAAAAAAATGACACCTTCCGGCACATAACCGAGGACGACAATCTCCTTACAAACGGTTGCTCTGGCTCGTGTGCTTCATTTTGCACCACCCTGTTTTCTTCACAATCTATTCAAAATGGCTCTTCCACCTCAAGTTACCAACCTCTTGTCTTCAATTGATAAAGTATGTTTCCATAATTCTCTCAGATATTAATTCCGAGTGGCTCAATTATTTAATTATTTTACCTTTTTTTTTTTTCCGTGCAAACTCGAGCCGCCGTACCGACACGCTGTTACTAACATGAAAAGTCCACTGCTGGTGTTCAAATCTTGAAAACCTTCGAGCAACAAACCGGTTTGCCAAGATCCTATGCTGTTTTGGGTGGCGCTGGTGCCTACTTTGTCTTGGTTTTTTTGAACTTGGGCGGTGTTGGCCAATTGTTGTCTAACATTGCTGGTTTTGTCATTCCAGGCTACTACTCCTTGGTTGCTTTGGAGACCGTCACTACTTCTGATGACACTGCGCTTTTGACCTACTGGGTTGTCTTTGCTTTCTTGAGCGTTCTTGAGTTCTGGTCCCGTACCATCTTATACTGGGTTCCATTCTACTTTTTGTTCAAGACAGTCTTTTTGCTTTACATCGGTATTCCATCCTTGGGCGGTGCTAAGATTGTCTACGAAAATGTTATCAAACCATTTTCCAGAGCTTACATCACCAAGAACAAGACCATCACCAAGGTTATGGACGAAGTTTCCGAGGCTGCTTCGACTTCTGTTAAGATCTAAGTAGTTAAATAAGAAGTTTTTGGAGTTTTAAATCGCTTATCAAAAATATAAATTTTATTATCAGTTTTTGCTTTTATCTTTTTACAAGGTTTCTGTGAACCCCGCGTAGTCAAACTGATCATCCCTTGGCTCCCCATTGAGGTGGTACTTAACCTTCACCCGCAATTTCACCTTCGATCCTGCGGTACCCGAAACTTTCAAAGTCTGCCGGATTATATTGCCTGTGACCAATGAGTCTGTACCAGAAGTCGTAGCTATGGTTAATTTTTGTGTCTTTGGTACCGCGATAAGAAGTTGTACCTTCTCAATTTGCTCTGAACTGGACATTGATGTAATATCAACATTAACAGCTGCTTTTCCATCCCCGAACTCACCTGGAGTGAACAAGATGCGTAAATGTCCATTTGCAAAAACCTCGGTGCCTTTGTTTACAGCAGAAGCAGAAGACTTGGAACCGTCGGGAACCGTGAATAAGTCGCTTAGAAGACCAGGGTTGGACGCAGAAGCCCTCGGCTCAGCCGCGGGTTTCGCCGACAGTGATCCAAAAATGTCTTGCAAAAGGTCATTGTTTCTATTTGATGCTTCCTTTTCTGCAGGTGCTTTAATAACAGAGTCATCAAGGAGATCAAGAAGATCTTCTGTAGCGCTAACAGAACTGGAGGGCTTTGTTTGGGAGTTTGGAATAGGCTTTGACCTACCCTGCAACGATAAGCTTGACTTCTCTTTGATTGGAGGGGCAGGCATTCTAGAGAGCAATCCCTGCTTCAATCTATCATCCTGACCAAAAATTTGTTGATACTCGATCGCCCGGGTTTGGATTTCTAAGTTAGTATCATAGCTTTTGGAATTGAGAATCAAGCGCAACGTCTCGATATTTTTAGGCTCTTGAAATTTGATGGACAATTTTATAACAGCAGTCAAGACAGCGCTTACTAATTGAACAGTTTCCAGATCGGAGTGGCTGGTGTTATTGATATAAGAATCAATCAAGTCAAGAATTTTCTTCTCGGATATGGTATCAGGTTTACCGTTGACTTCGATTTCAGTGTTCAATACGAGGTCAGCGTACTCACCAATGCACCAAATAGCAACCATTGCCAAACCATATTGAGCACCATCTTCCAAGCTTGACAGTATTAATTTGGAAACAACATGTTTCTTTAAAGATAAGTCATCGCATCTCATGATGAACGCCAAAATACTTGATATAATATCCGGTGTAACGTAGTTCCCTGACACCTTCAACATACGGATTAACGTGTCAAAGTGCCATTTACCTGTTGGAGCATATTTAGCAGCAGCGATCGATAATTGGGATGTGATGTAAGGTTTCAAGTCGTTCTCAGGGCAATTTTCCAAGAAAGTTAAGACCTCTCTCAGCAAAACACGAACGTTTTGCTCATTGATGATAGCAAATGCCAATTCAAGGGCTCTCCGCCTAATAGAAATATCACCATCAGATAAGCAGCTAACGATTGTTGCACGGTGTCTTTGTACAGCTAAGGGTTCATAATCTATGACTGTGAGCAACATTTCGAGGGCGACATACCGTGTATTGTTGTCTTTGATCAGCAAGAATTTACCTAGTAAGTTAACTCCCAAGACTCTCAAAGACTGATCAGACTTGATTGCAAATATTGTCTTGACACATTCATACAAAATGGCGTGAGCTGCGTTTTTTCCTCCATCCAAGTTCAGCGCTACTTGGGTCAAAATATCATTTACATCTTCGAGGTATTGAGCAGAACAGGATTCATCAATAGCCAAAATTCTCAAAGTAACAAGCAAAGAAGCCTGTAAGAATGGGTCGGTGATACCTGTGACATCATAGTCTGGCATGTATCCACTGGTTATGACGCGTTTCAAATGTGAGATCAATTTGGGAATAAGCTTAACGAGGGCTGGGCGAGATTCTGGGGAATTAGCGTAGATGGATTGGATCATCTTACACGTACCCAAAAGAATCAGGGGTGTTTTATCATTGACCAAGTTAGTGACTCTAGGCATAAAAACCTCACATAAGTCGGGGTCCTTCTCTGATAATTTCGCAGCAACATTGCAAGCCTTTTTCTTCAAGTAGACGGAGGTACTTGTGGTCAAAATCTTGTCGACATTGGTATATAAGTCCCTGGAAAGTTCAGGAGAGGCAATGTTTCCCAAACAAGATAATGCCAATCCCACAATAAACGTGTTGGGATGTTGCATATCATTATCCAAAGAATTTGTCAATAAAGTCAAGACTTCTTGGTTTTCGTCCAACAAAAGCATTGACGCTAAATAGCCCAATCTTTTATCAGCGAAACGTGGCGATGCAAGAAGCTTAAGACACTCGACTTGACCGAAGTGGGTCTTCTCCCCCAAAATATAAAGGTATAATAATTTGGAGATGCCGATTCTTCGAGTAGTCTGGTCCAAATTTGGGTCTCTGAAAGACGTTCTTATAGCAGCACTCTCCTTGCGCACAACCGTCCGCTCATCTGCAATGGTTTTTGCTTTTCTAACTGCTTTGACAAACAGTTTGAGCGAGCCCATTTTTTTATCCAATATTTTTTTTGTTTATAACCACTTTCAAAGAGGCAATGATTCACGGGAAGAATCGTCTGGAACGGTATGCGTGTTTGGTGTTGGTAGTGTGAAGGACGAATTCTCGAGCGAAGCGAGGGTGCACCCGAGAACTACCTGGGGCAAGTGCGGCCAGAAAAATAATAAATTTAATTGCTATTTGTGTTGGGATTCTATATATCGTGGTTTTTTTTTTCCATGCACTGAAGAAAAAGAAGAATTCAATATCAAGTTACTTATATAATCAACTATAAGTTCTAAAACTGTAAACTTATCAAGTTCTGAACCTGCTTGGGCCAATAGAATTAAATCTTATGGTTATGGGTGCGAAACCAAGACCGAGACCGTCAAGATTCCAAGCCTGGATAATCTTGCACCAGAGAAGTCTTGTGACCTTCGTGTAACGAAATAAAGGCGACTTTCTGTTCAGTGGTTAAAAAAAAAGCTTACTTTAATCATTATTTGTAAGAAAAAAAATCAATATGAAAAAGTATTATCATAATATGTAAAAAGAATTTTGCTTCGCTTACTTTCGGCTCGCTTACTCCACGTTTTCTCAGACAGTGCCGCATGAAGTGCCGCATCGATGGGTATTTACCAACAAATCCTATAACACACGATTAAAATAAAACGCACTACCCCAAAAATATGGATATCAAGCCTACAGCTCGAGTGACCCTTGTCACAACAAAAGGAAATATAGAAATTGAACTTTTTCCGAAGGAGCTACCCCAGCTGTGTAGGGAATTTCTCAGCAACTGCGTCAATAAGAAATACATTGGTTTGGAGTTTTCAAAGGTTACACCCAGTCTAATCCAGTCGCTGCAGCTCGAAACTTCACCAGAAATTAAACAAGAAAAGAATTCAAGAGTTAAATTCAACTCCCGTGGTGCGGTGGGATTGCTTCGTGTGGAGGGCACTAGGTTCTCATCGGCAAGTGGATTCTTTATTTCCCTAGAGCCCATCTCCACATATACTTCTGATTATGTTTTCATTGGAAACGTCGTGGGCGAGTCTATTTACAACGTGGTGAAAATCAAAGATTCAGAGTTGAAACCAGGAACGGAAAGTCCTCTATATAAGGTAAAGATTACCGATTGCATTATCTCAGAGTCGTATTTCAATGACCTAGAGAAGCGTACTATTACTACAGAAAACAAAAAGAGAAAAAAGCCTAGAACCGCAGTAAAACTTGACTATGAGGATGAAGATGATACAGAAGCCACAGGTGCTGCTACATTTGTAGTTCGGTCAGCCCACGAGCTATTAAGTGACAGAAAACCCATTAAAACCAAAGACTTGAAATCACCAGTGAAAATTGATCCAAAGTCGACAGACCCAGATGATGATAAAACGAACGAGAACCAGGATAAACCGACAGATGAAGGACTACAGGAATCAGAAACGTTAGTTCCACGCACAGAGGCCCATGAAATTGGGAGTTCTGAAACTGATAAGAAATTAGATGCTCCTTCATGCGTAAAGTCTCCAGTGGAGGAGCAAGTTGCCGCACCAAAAAGGCAAAAAACTACCCGAGACAGTTCAATAGACCCATATGATCCAGAGTTGGACTTTTCAGAGGATGATATCAGCTACGAAACTTTACGGAAACATAGATTCATATGTCGATAATCAAAAGTGTATTCGTGTCATAAACTAAGACACACAAGGCCGCCTGGGTCCGTTTGAGGCCGCTTGGGTCCATTTGAAGAATTGAAATAACAAAAAGCCGTCTAGTATAAGTACCAACCCTATTCCTCGCATGTGAATCCAAGGACTTCGCGATTGTGATTTGGTAGCGTATCGCACTCGCATTTGTTGTATTTGGCATTATCCTTAAACCATGGATGGGCAAGGAGGGAGCCACAATCATATCGTTCGTTTAAATTGTATCTTAAGCATTTTGAGATGAGGTCACATAGTAAATTAACATCATCGTCACGAGGGTCAAACTTATACTTCTCCACAAGAACATTCTTCAATGGCCAGAACTTGAGCGATGAAATTTTTCGCATATTTAGCGAATCTTTGAAGAAACTTGGGGCAAGTTTGCAGTTCGATAAGTATTCCTTTGAAGGAAATTGTCCAATGAGTTCTATTATTTGAGCTAAATGGTCGTCGTCTTTTGAGAAACTTGCACCGTCTTTTGGCTCGAATAAGTAGTCACCTGTTAAGAGTTCGAATGCAAGGCAACCGATTGACCATATATCTGCCAGTGCTCCCCAAGATTTGTATCTGAGCAAAACTTCGGGTGCTCGGTACTGGCGAGTTTGAATATTGTTGGTGAAATGCACATGGGAGTGAGTCGCGTTACCCAAGTCCGCAATCTTGACGTTCAAATGAACATTTTCTAAATTATCAATATTAGTTTTGTGTGGCTCCGAGGGAAGAATCTGAAATTTTGAACATGATCTATTCTTCAAACGAGACATCTCCTGTGTGTCTCTATTATGTGTGAGAAGAATATTTTCGGGTTTGAGATCAGTGTGAATAATCCCTCTTTGGTGCATGTAATGTACTGATTGAAGTATTTGCTTCATAACCAGTTTCACCATTGGCATTGGAAACAATGTAGGGGGAGAGTACTTAACATCACTTCCCAACGCTAGTTTTTTTGCTCTGAGGTCAT
Organism: Metschnikowia lachancei; assembly: GCA_030572615.1. Lineage (NCBI taxonomy): Eukaryota > Fungi > Ascomycota > Pichiomycetes > Serinales > Metschnikowiaceae > Metschnikowia > Metschnikowia lachancei. The sequence goes on from JAJMAK010000133.1 coordinate 37,573, forward strand.
AAACTAAGTGAAGCAAATTTTCACCCATTAGCTCAAAAACCATTGCCAAGTGGGTTCCATTTGGGCCCGTGATTTGGAAATTATCAAGAAGGCTGACTATATGGTTATTATGTCTTCTTGGCAGGCTCAAGTCAAAGTCATCCTCGTCTTCACCTTGCAATATTTTCAAAATATTGATTTCATCACGGGCAGCCTCTGAGTAATTGGACCCCAGCTTTACAATTTTCATGGCAACATATTGCCCCGTCATGAGAGAAACACAGAGCCAAACAGTGGAGAAATGGCCCCAGCCTAATTTGTGAACGATTTGGTAGCGATTTAAATCCGAGGTGTACTTATCTCCGATCTTGACTGGGTGATAGCCACCAGATTTGTAATCAGCAATGGACTCTTCCAAACTTGAATCATACGGGATTGGTTCTTCCTCAAACAGCCTGCGCAGAAGACTGAATATCAAATCCGAGTTCCCAAGAGAGTCTTGGTCGTTGTCATCATACGTCATGGCCAGGGTCATTTCGCTGTTCAGTAACGAGATGCATTCAGTGTGACACGCAGTGTAGCGGTCATCTTGCGTAGCAAAAGATTGGCCGTGCAAGTCTAGAGAGCTGGATTGATGGCGAAGGGGCTGTTCCGGAGTATAAGATGTGTATCCGGATGGAAAATGTTCTCCTGGAGGAGAAATGTTCCAGACATCGCTGTGATCTTGTCGAGAAGATTCTCCCTCATCTTGATTATAGTCTAGCTGGACATCATGAAAAGACGACGCCAACGCATCTATGGATTTTTTCCAAGTGATTTTCTTCTTGATCAATCCACCCAAATTAAACCTCATGGGTTTCTTTGTGAGGGTAGGATTGTGTTCGTGCTTTCCATTAACAATCATCATCTTTTATAGTTAGTAAGCACAGTATACATTGGCGAGTTAATGCGGGTTGATAAAATTTTAAAATATGGAAGGCAAATTCAGGCTGAAAAATCTGAAGCTGATTTGATTTTCATGGAGAGATGGTGTGGCGTGTTGATGTAATATTAGGAGATTTTATTCGCACAGGCTGCCGTGCCTTTTATCAATCTAAGCTTTTTTTTGTTGGGAAGGAAATTCTCACGCAGTATACGAGATTTTCTGGACCAGATCGTGGAATTCAACACTAGCTAATTTTTTTGTTTCAGAAATGTGGGAGGGAATTTGAAAATTATAAGAAACTATAAATAAAAAAAATTCTAAACAGCAACCATACCTTGGGAGATAAAAATTGCCTAATGGGTGCATTTTACGTCTATTCAATTTTGAAAGGCTTTTTTTGAGGCCAAGCGCATCATGTGGGCCATTTCAGATCCGTACAGGTTCAATGCCCCATCATGCACGGAGATACTCAATTGCCGAAGACAAATTGTGGTGGCGGGGTTGTGGCACGTAGATGCAGTTTAGAGGGGAACTCCCCAAAAATACAAAAAAAAAAAAGCCGTTGAAATCCGGGAAAGAGCAACAACAAGCTAACCCCGCAAAATCTGCAAGTATCCGGGTGATATGATAATATATTAATATTAAAAGTAGATAGGTACAGTGGTCTGATAATATAACAGAAGGAATCACGAAAAGCATAGAAATAATAAGGAAAAAATTTGGGGGGATCCTTCCGTTGAGCACGTGATTCCATTAGATAATCGTGCCTCCACATTATCGCGGTAGGCACGTTTTAATATCACGTTATCTCTTGCTTGCAATAGCCATGCTTCTTTGACCTTCGGGCCGAGAAGGGCTTCTACTGCTCGATTGCAGTAAACCATTATTTTCACGAGATTTTTTTCGAGGACGGCAATTATACAATTGACTTTTTTTTTTTTTCCTTCTTCCCATTAATTTTCACAGCCGCTTCTTATCACTTGGATATAGTAACTTTTCAGAATATTTATTTGGTTCTTGATCCGGTTCAATGTTTTTTTTTTTTTTTTTTTTTTTTTTTTTTTTTTTTTTTTTTTTTTTTTTTCCACTTATTTTTTATTTTTATTGTGGGTCAAACTCTTAGGTCAGATTTGTGGCTTTGGGGCCGAGTTGCTCACCGAGGTTTGTGGCTTCCACGATCATTCTTGCGCGGGACGCTTCTTTCTCAAAATGGAAGTACACCCGAGAGGTCACGATGGACTAGGTTGACTTTATAACTTTGCTGTCTCTAGATTCTCAGATATTCGCCAATCTACCAACATGTATATTCCATAATTTGAAGCTTTTTCGAATTCAAACACAATTCATCTCCTTCAATCTCTGCTGATAATTCCATTTAGCTGTTGATGATTTCGCTTCGTCTCCAATTAATCTAGTCAAGAACGAAGACACAATGGTGAATTTGCTATGTGCCTAAAACGATATTAAACTAATCTAAAAACGTAAATGTCCCTTTCTGGTCATGAAATCCTCTGAAAACGCTTCCTTATGAGTCTCCACTATTTTTCTACTGCTTCATGGAACGTTCCATGTTTTTTTTTTTTTTTTGTTTTGGTATTATTCCTCAACAGGTCCTTTTATTCGGTTATGCTTATTAGAGTTCTCGCACTTCAACATGAGCCGGTTCAGTGAGAGAACCAGCATCCACGATAGTTTACCCATGAGATACACTAGACCCAGGATTCTGCGTATCCCAAGATAAACATGTATTACTTTGACATAAACATAGTTATACCTTCATTAAGCAGAGTTTAGAACCATAGTGAATAATCCATTTGTGATTACAGATAGGATTAAATGATTCTTTGTCATGAAAAAAGGGTCCCTCACGCCTTATTCGTACTTGATGATACAGGTGTAGTTCAATAAAATACAGGGTTTAAACCTCAAATAACCTTTATTTCTATGTACAAACTTACCAAGAGGCCTTGGTAACACCTGGAATTTGGCCTGCTCTGGCTCTCTCCCTGAAAGCAGTTCTGTTCAACTTGAAGTCAGAGATCACGGCTCTAGAGTGGCCGGAGGCAACACATCTATCTTTAATTTGGGTGATGCTAGTATAATGTGGCATTGCAGTGAGCTGTAATTGGGCCTCCAATCTGGCCTTTGCAGGTAACTCGGTGTTTCTTGCGATGTATTTCAACGCCTTTCTTGTCACCTCATGCTCAGCATACTGTAGTCTTTTGAACTGGTCCCTGATTACCCTAGCATTAAGGTAACAGTGCTGTGGAAGCTCAAACTTTACCGGAAATCTGAATGGCATTGCTTTATTGAACAATTCTAGACCGAACCAGTTTGGATCACTTGGAGTTTTTTTTCTCACGTATAAACCCGTACACCAAACGAGAACTAAAATGAGTTGAGTGAAATTACATGGCCAACGTTTATCCATGATAAGTGGCTATGGAGATTTTAGTCCCCAGAATTTGAGGTTATTTACAAAGTGAAAGACCATAGAAAAAAGATACACATGTTCTAGATAAAGTCACATAGAGCGAGTATTCTCTAGCATGGATGGCAGCATCCGCATATTTTTGCACCCAGTTCGGTCTGTCAGCACCAATTTCCAATTTTAATTGCATACGTCTATGCCTTTTCACAAAGAACCGTAATAGGATGTTTCTTTCAAAGAAAAAAAAAAAAGAAAAAAAAAAGGAGTTATATTTTTCTAGTGAGTTTCGAGAGTATTGCTAACTTATATCAAGTACTCTGAACTTACCTCATTGAAAGATCACATTTTTTTTAAAGAAGCAATTGAATTACAGGACGCCGCTATAAGAACGATACAAAAACTATAAAAAAATAGTGTGGTTTTTTTTTTTTTAAAGAACGTACCAAAAGAAATTTTTTTTTTTTTTTTAAAGAAACAATTGTATTACAGGACGCCGCTATAAGAACGACACAAAAACTATAAAAAAATAGAGAAAAACCTGAAAACACATCTGGATAGAGTACGAATTAATGAAGTTATCCAGCTCTCCCGAGCCCTATACCTTCCTCCTTACTCTAGCCGCTCTGTAGATCACGTCACCCTATCCGAACCTTAGTATGTTCCAACATCTTCTTCATTTGCCTATGCAGAAGAGGTTGAAGCTCATTGTCTCCATTAGCCTCTCGGCGTCTGGAACAATAAACTCGGCGGACAGTGTGGACGTA
>JAJMAK010000134.1:0-40545 GCA_030572615.1 Metschnikowia lachancei
ATACGACAGTGAACCAATCCTCATTCCTATGATCAGATTACGGCTCAGCCAATTTGGGACTATATGCAGGTTATTATGATTTTGGAAAGTGGTCCTTTTCAACAATAATTATCACGAATAACGTTCCTGAAGGCTTCAAAAATAGAATTTTAGTCATTATTAATCAACATTAGATGTTAGAGGTTTATTCCGCAAAAAAGAAAACTGATTTTGGGGCGGTTTCTAAATTTTTCGCACAGCTGAAAGAACATGTGTATTTAATTTAATTACCGTAAAATTTAAAACGCAATTTTTAAGGCATTCCGACCATTTTTTAGATTTTTAAGTCGGAAGAAATATACTCCTTATACAAAATTATCTAACTTAATAAGTCAAATTCCCGAAAAAAGTCTTCATGGCTTATTCGCCATTAGGTTTTGGGAGCGATCGCCGTAAATGTATATACACGATAGTTGAATAAAATCGCGTGTAATTGATTCATTCATATAAGATGCTTTTACTGTAAAACGTATTGGGCATGCAAGCATAGACGGATGTATAGCTCTCCATTTTAGGTACAGCAAGAAGACAAATCTATGGGGCAAAAGTAGACTCAATTAGAGCCAAGAACAATGATACGATTATTCACAGAAAGGTTTTTGAAACGTATCCAAGTTGAAAAATTAGTCGTGCTAATGTGTTGAGTAGTATATTTTCACTTTAAGGGAGGGATCCATGGTGTTCGACGAGAAGTATACATCTGTAAAAAAAAGGAATACCTTATTTTATAAGAAATCAATTTTAAACACAAGCTTTGTCAGCACAATCAAATTATCTTGCAAGAGTGGGGTGGATGGACAATTAATCAAGAAAACTCCCCGATCTGGGTATTGCCAACTAAGAGTCGAGCATAGACTCAGATTCCACGGACCACAGCTGTCTCTGTGTGTGGTATAAACTTGACCAGAATATCGTCCATCCAAGTTTATCTATACAACCAAGTAATATATAAACCTAGTGTTATTACGGCATATTGAAGGGAAAGTTTCCTAAACGGAAAGGTTTTATATCCACTGTTGAACCTTTGTTGGGTGTTCTTTTCTCGATTATACTACTGCTAGATGAATCTTCACTCATACTAACTTATCTTTTCCTGGCCCTTTGTTTTCGGGCAGTCGGTTCACAAATCTTGGTGAATGACATTTGTCTCCGGATAAAAAGGGTGGTCTATTCCGAAACTACCTCTTGTGTATTAAACTAGGAACACCTGACACTGAGGTTTAGAAACGCAAGTCAGCCAGTGATCACGGTCAACTTACTCTAGCCTTCTGTTGTGAAATAACATTATATTGATTGGAATAGAAAGTCAAATAAAAGTAAATGGTAGGGGAAAAAGGAAAAGAAAATGTACAGGGAGTTGCAATCTCACGGAGGAAGCCTTTATGAATGAGAACATGTCCATTTGATTATTGGACCTTGGCAGGTTCAGTGTTTGAAAACTTTGATGTGTTCTGCCACCATTGGGTTTTGGAGAGTAAGTAGATTTTGAAAAGGCTCTTTTTAATTGTGGAATTCTGTAGAATATATCACAAAATAGAATGTATCAATGAAAGTTTTATCATGTCACTTCCATTAAAACTTTATCCCAAAATGGAAGCCTTGATTATATGTGGTTCTTTTAAAAACATTGCAAGATATTCTAAATGTCTTAAAGTGTTTTTAAAGGACATGTATCTGGTGAACCCAGAAACACTATAATAAGACTCATGTACCCAATTTGTCAGGACCCAATTTGTCAGGACCCAATTTTTCAGGACCCAATTTGTCAGGGAAAGATGAACAGGCCATTCGTTTTTGAATATTTCACGTGATTTATAACCACACTTGAACTCCACCGATGACTTGTTTATGCAATGTTTTAACATGACCGCACTGGAGTGAATGGCAAAATCAAACTTTTGCACACCTTTTGATGCATAGTGTGGGTGCACCCCGCTGGAATTTCCTATATTAATTGACTAACTTCGCCACAGGAAACCATTCAAGAGCCAGAAAATGACTAGGACCATCCAGCAGAGTGTTATTAGTGTTTCAGTAAGTCCTGACCTTATAAAGCAATAGAGGGGGTTTGAAGGCGTTTCAACATATCGTAATTAACTTTCCCACATGGCGATATATCCCTTAGTTACCACTGGAGAAAGAATAGCGACGGTTTTTTAACCGAAAACCACCCGCATATATCCAGATCTAGGCCTAATCGTTTGAACGCCATTTTACAATGATGTGTAAAAAACCACCGTCAGGTTGAATTGTATCTCATACAGTCAGGCAAGCTACTCAAGCCGTATGAACTCCACACTCCACCCGGGACACACCCGTGCACCATGAGCGCGCACCTGAAAAAAAAGTCATGTGCGGCGCTCGCCACTTTTCTCCTCTAATACTCTCTAATACTCTGGCTGCAAGTTCCACACCAACGTTTTCCTAGAGAAACAACCCGCGAGAGTATTTATAGATATACATAATCATCTCGTCCGGTGTACACATCAGGAAAACATATAAAAATGGCGTCTGTCACAAACGACCATGGAGTTCGTGGACCTTTTGTCCGCGCCCGGCTCGGTAAGTTGCTCGCGCATTTGGCGCACCTGCTTAATATATCGCATATGGCTATTGAGCATACGCTCCTTAGTATTGAGGCGTCTCTCCCCGAGGAAATCTCCACACACGAGCTTTTAGGCTTAGCCGCCGAGGCGTTGGCCCTGAGGGTGACTAGCGACCCCGAGTTTTCCGACTTGGCTGGCCGTGTGGAGGCATACCGGATATCGCGCTTGGTACCTAAGCTGTTTGCAGAGAATTTCCGACTTTCCCGCAACTATCTTCACCCCAAGACCGGCCAGCACCATCCACTCGTGGGGGAAGCCGCCAGTCGGTTTGTTGAGAAACATGCCCACCGGTTGGACAGCATGATAGTTCCGGAACGAGACTTTTCCCTCTCGTATTTCGGCATCCGTACGCTTGCCAACTCGTACCTCGTTTTAAGAAACAATGTAGTCGCCGAAACGCCCCAGTTTTTGTATATGCGTGTGGCCGTAGGAATACATGGGGTGGAAAGTGGTGTTGCCATCAAGGACAGGGAAAGCTCAGAAAATGGCGATTCTGAAATTACAGATAAATCCGACGAAGTGGCGCTTCAAAACATCTGGCAAACCTATGAGGCCATGTCCACCAAACACTTTGTGCATTCTTCACCCACACTCTTCAACGCCGGAACCGAAAACAGCTACCTCTCGCTGTGTTTCCTCGTGGCTATGGGAGATGACTCCATTGACGGTATTTATAAAACGCTCCATAAAGCGGCACTCATTCTGAAGGGCTCCGGGGGTATTGGAATACACATGCACAATATCCGCTCAACCGGGTCGCTCATAAAATCTTCGAACGGCACCTCCAACGGCTTGGTTCCAATGCTCCGCGTATTCAACACCACCGCACGCTACGTTGACCAGGGCGGCAATAAACGCCCCGGTGCAATAGCCATATACCTCGAACCCTGGCATGGCGATATCCAAGAAGTGTTGGATCTTCGTAAGAGCCACGGCCAAGAAGAACTTAGGGCACGCGATCTCTTTTATGCATTGTGGATCCCCGATTTGTTCATGAAACGCGTGGAAACCGATGCAGAGTGGTCGCTATTTTCTTCAAGTGAGGCTCCTGGTCTTGCCGATGTATACGGCGAGGAGTTCGTGGCATTGTATGAAAAGTACGAGGCTGAGGGGCTTGCTGCAAGAACAATGCCCGCCCGCAAACTCTGGCTCCAGATATTAGATACCCAGATGGAGACTGGTATGCCTTTCATGCTTTATAAAGATTCCTGTAATCGCAAGCTGAACCAAAAGAACTTGGGCACCATCAAATCCTCCAACCTCTGCTGTGAGATCGTGGAATACTCGTCCAAAGATGAAACCGCAGTGTGCAACTTGGGCCTGTTGGCGCTCCCTTCGTATGTTACATCTTCCGCCGATGGGGTGTGGTTTGATTTTGCAAAATTACACGCATACACGAAAATTTTGGCTCGAAACCTCGACAAGGTCATCGATGTCACATTATACCCCACTGAAGATGCCCGCAAGTCTAATTTTAATCACCGTCCAATTGCTATTGGCGTACAGGGTCTTGCGGACACTTTCATGGAGCTCCGACTTCCATTTGAATCGGTAGAAGCAGAATCTCTCAATCGCCAAATTTTCGAAACAATTTATCATGGTGCAGTAGAAGCGTCCTTGGACATGGCCAAAGAACTGGGGATGTATAGCAGTTTTCCTGGGTCTCCTGCGTCCGCAGGTAAACTTCAATTCGACCTTTGGAACCACAAGCCTGAGTTTTTTGATGACTGGGACCAGCTAAAGAACAAGGTTAAAGAGCATGGGCTTAGAAATTCGCTTTTGGTGGCACCTATGCCCACGGCATCCACGTCACAGATTCTAGGCTTCAATGAGTGTTTCGAGCCGTATACATCGAACTTGTACCTGCGTCGGGTTCTCTCCGGGGAATATCAAGTGGTAAACAAACACCTTATTAATGACTTGAAGGACCTTGGACTTTGGAATACTGCAATGAAGCAGAAGATTGTCATGGATAATGGGCTGATTCAAAACATCGATTTAATTCCCGAGGAGCTAAAGAGTTTGTACAAGACAGTATGGGAGGTGAGCCAGAAGAAAATCGTCAATATGGCGGCGGACAGGGGATGTTTTGTTGACCAGCTGCAGAGTATGAACATCTTCATGAAAAGTCCTAGCATTGGAGCGCTAAATTCGTGTCATTTCTATGCCTGGAAAAAGGGACTCAAAACAGGCATGTACTATTTGAGGACTCAAGCAGCAACAAGGGCGATTCAGTTCACGATCGATGAAGAAAAGACCACTGCCGCTTTGCTGATTATGCAGAAACCAGATCTTCTGCATTTGAAGAGAAAGGTGTATATTCAGCAGACGAAGTACCAGAAAAAGGACACCGGGAAGGATGACGAATTTGGGTCTCAACATACACGAAAACGAACCCGAGTGGGTATGCTTCTTGACAAGAGCCTCACAATGGACGCAAATTCCGGGAAGAAGCATAAAGCACCTCGTCACAACAAAAAGAGTCACACCAGTTCTTTCGAATACAACCAACAAACCAAGTCACACGACCAACCAGAGGCAACACACAACATCTTCGATACCACACCAAGGCTCTGTAATATAAACTACTCGGAGGGGTGCGACTCGTGCTCTGGCTAAATGAAAAAGGGATAAATGGACAAATGAACGCACCACATTGTAAATAACGTCCAAGAAAATGCCCATTTATCCTCCCGCACATATGTATATAAGAGGGCCAATAGAATGCAATTGCACGGATTAAGAAGAAAATAAAACCCCCCAAGAATAACGCATTATCTGAACTTACGTCCCGCAAAATCAGCTACCTGGGCCATGCCATCAGAAGTCACAAAAAACCGAAGCTTAGACTTGTCGGACCACAACAATACCCCAACCTCCGTGGCATAGTTGCACAAAACATCGTATTCATTTTGGTTTTTGAAGTCCTTGAAGAGGTAACCGTCGAAAGTCTGGATCCGGTCTAATTCCAACTGCCAGAGGCGGATCTGGTCCACCACGTTGGGTGGAAGAATCTCGAGCTTGTGTTGGGCAATGCCAGAATCCGAAGACTTCGATTGTGGCGCACCTCCTGCTGTGTTGATGTTGTGGCTGGCATCAAACTCGATCTTTTTATCCAACTTTTCTTTGGCCAAAACACGCATTTGTGAGTGGGCGTGAGTCTCGAGAAAACGGATGATTTGGTCCGCCGTGATACCATTATACAACGCGTTACGGATCGATTCACGCGTGAGCTGACCAATGACCATATTGGCAAAGCGAATCTTGAGCGAGACAAACAAGTTGAGAATGGCGATCTCGAGCGGCGAGTTGGTGTACGCATACAACTTGAAGTTTGTCTCCAAGACAATCTGGCCCAGATTGGTGGTCTCCACGGTGGCGGGAGCCAGTTCCTTGGATTCGGCGTCGTGCACGGCGCGATCGACCGCCATGGACGGCGTCTGTAGCCCCGTGGATTCCGACGTCAAGGTGGTTGCAAGCCTTGTGGGATAAAAGCGGGACAGGCCCTCGGAACGTTGGTATACTAGGCCATAATCACGCAAATCAGGCAACATGGAGAGCTGGGTGTCACTCAAACTAGATACAGAGTAGGCTTTTCCCAACTCCAAGGAGCCGAGGATAAAAATGAAGTTGAGCACATCCACGGGGTCCATGTGAAGCTCCTGGGTCAAGTTCAAGTACTCAAGGAGAATGGTCCAGATCTGGATATTGACGTCCTGGAGAAGAAACTGAAACCCGGAGTTTGTGATTTTCAAACTGGCCGCCAGCGTGCCTGAGCCCTCCATGAGGCCGCCCAGCTTCAACAACAGGAGCACTGAGCGGGAGGGAACCGCCGGGAGTTCGGAACCCACCATGAAGTGCAAGATGGTTTCCCATTTTTGCGAGGCAAACTTATCGAGAAAAACCGTATCCACGTGATGTTTTTCGGGGCCCAGCGCTAGGATTCCAAACGCGTTGGGTGCCTGAGTGCCGGCTAAACACCCTCTGAAATTGTTGCGGAAGGTCTGGTGGAGCCTGACGTGGGTTCCGCTGGCATCTTCTTCAAGCAAGTGTAAGGCACGGAGTCTTTTGATGGCCTCGTATTGGAGCTTGCGTGCTTGCGGGCGGCACCATTTTTCCAAGTCCTTGACTGCCACGGGCTTTTCGGTGAAGATCATGCTAACTATGTAGAACTTGGCGAGTGGCGGAAGCAACCGGTAGATCGAAAGACACGTTGCTGGAGCATGGTAGAGTTTGGATTGCACCACCTTGGGAAGTCCTTCTAGGTACTCGTTGACGGTGACTTTAAACAGTGTTCCAGACATGGTGGCAAATATTGGGATGCTGGTTTTGGATGTGAAATGGTATATATAGGTGTTTGTTGAGTTGGTGGTGATGAAAATGTGATTGTAAACCCGGGGTTGAATGATGAAGAGTCGATATTTTTTTAATTTTTTAGTGGGTGGTGGCCGCGAAAGCTTGGATGGTTATAACGATAAATGTGGTGAGGTGGAGGGTTCGAAAGGGAGAGGGGTTGTATGTTTGGGAGTTTTTAGTTGAGGTTTTTGCCATGTAGACTTATTATGTGGGAATAGCTTCTTTTTTTGAAAATTGGAGAGACCATTTGTTAAATTTGTGGGCCTACAATGGTATGGTTGACCGTTGAAGCACGAGGAGTGGTAGGTGCGCAGGTTTACCTCTTTATAAGGATATACTATACAATGGTGTTGAGTAGTTGTAATCAGTGTAGATTAAAATAGGTACAATGCGAGATTTAGGGAAATATGTTTTGAGCTCTATTGATATTCCTAATATATCGATTCGATAGATGTAAAAACTAGGCTATGACCAGGTGCTTTAGCCCGAGCTTATGCCTGGGCACGACTTGAACGTGCTGAGGTATAGAGACTAAAAAAGAGCACATTAGAGGCGAAGAACCGGCCCAGACTATCACCGGGAGACTGGTGTCGTTCATCACGAGAAAGGGTCTTAGCAGGGAGAGCGACACCAGTGATCAGCAGGTTCATTGTGTACTACGCTGAAGGGTAGCCGATTGGCTAACGAGCTCCCAAATTAATATAGGCTCGTGCAAGAAAGTTGGGCAATCCTACTTGGACTTTTGCGATAAACAATGAGACATCGTTGATGGTATACCCCAAACTCGAGGATAAAAGAGGGGGTTTACGTGGTTTTCAGTTACTTCACCAAAAACCATGACTCGATGCGAGTACGATCAGAATCTTGGCCATTCTTAGGGGTGAGGCTCACTCAGAAACGAAATGAGCATCCTCGAAGATTCTTCAAACGGAATTCAAGTGAACGGAGGGAATGCTCAAGATAGCGTAACGGCTGCTGATACCAGTGAGGTCAAAGTTCCTGGAAAAGTGAGCGAAACTGAGTGAGTTTTGAAAGACGAAAGGCATAGGAGCACTTCAGAAAGATGTGCAAATGGCATGTAAAGCGGCACGGAAAAAGGTTTGGGGCAGCTACCGTGTCAAAGGCTACACGATTATCAGGTTACTTTTGAGACTAACAGCAAAAGCAAAAACAAACGCAATGACCAGGCTGCAAATCTCAAGGTCCTCAAGAAGCCGAAAGAAAAAACTAACAAGGGGAGACGTGAATGTTTCTCCGTTTCATTTCATTATTTTATTTCCGTTTACCCTTCACATAGTTTCTTATAAGAATACACATTTCTCTCGTTATTATACTAACTCAAAATTGTTCTTTCATTGACTGTGCTGACAAAATTGTTAAGTTGAAAGATGTCCGTGTGAAAGTGTCTCGTTATTCTGATGTAGTGACTTGGTTTGCCAAAGTCAATTGGTTAGTTCGTCAAATTCTTGTATCATGACGACAAAAGGTTTTATTAACTTGATTCAATCGTATTTTTTCACCTAGCTGTTTTTAAATAGATATTGTTGCTTACCTTGTTGAATACACACTAACATTAGGGCAAGAACAATACCATGCCCCATAAAAAGTGGCACAGAATGACCATGATAGAAATGAATGATAAGAAGTAATTAAAGTGTGTTATTTGGGGCAGTATTCTCTTCTATCTCTTAAGAAAACGGGGAGATACCATTTGAATTGTGAAAAACTGGAGATTTACAACTTCGATTTTACATGGTGAGTTTGAGGGCAATAGAAAGAGCAAGAGCAGGAAGTACCAGGTACTTGAAAATGAATATACATCATAAAACAAAATTCTGGTTCAACTTCCAGCTTTTTTCTTCATGTAAATTGCGTTTATCTGTTTGGATATGACATCTTTTCTGGGTTTACGCTCTTACGTACTAGAGATCAGCCAATCTGATGAACAGACAGGTAGGACAAGTTCTAATAAATGGTACTACATGAGACAAAAATGGTAGAATTTTGAAACAATAAAGTACTCACCATCACCCTTCCATGTTTAAAGATACGCGTTTTAAAGAAACAACTGTATTACAGGATACATTACTCTTAATAAAAATGGTAGCCCCTCTAGCCATTTTCTCATAACGGCAAATAACATGAAAATGTATTGAGCCCAATTATAGATCACAAAAAAAGGCTATGAAGTAAAACGAGAGAAAACTATCAAATACGCCTCAGGAGATGTTATAGAAGACGAGAAGAAGAAGGTTTTTAATCTGTTCAATTGGCTTAATTTGAAATGGTGTTAGGTAGTCTGATAATTTTGTGTTGACACCAAACTTCTTCCGTTTCAAGCCTCCTGTTATAAATAAGAGGGGCACTTGATGGATGGGATCTTACTGAGCTATGCTCGAAAACATTTCAAATTTTTTACCCCCTTTCATTTTGCTCAAGAAATAGGGTTTTAGGAAATGTTAAAAAAACGGTTTTGTATGAGTTTTGGTGATTCAGCTTACTAGTCTCACTGATAAATAGCTTTCACGTTTTACTATAGAATCATATAGAAAGTGAAACTTCAAGAGATAATCACTGTACTATTTCGAGTAAGGATTATCCACGAAGACGAAAGTTGAGTTTTTATGATAGTAGCTTGAAGTATCTTTTTATAATAGACGTGGTCCAGAACAAAACTTTACCCGAGAGTGTGTGCTGCTCGTGCCATCTCCGGCTGAATCGGGCTTTTCTTGACAAAGTGCCCGCTAATCAAGCAAATTGGATGTTTTAAGCACCTCACTAAAACCGGAAGCGATGGCCCTTTAGATGATGCTGTTCCGGTCCGGGACGATGTCTGAATAACACTTGTACGGGGAAGTTTTCTCGAGAGGAGGGCCAGCTCCACCCCTGGGTTTCAAAAGAAAAAAAATTCTAAATATCATTTTAACAAGATATGGATATCAGCAAAAAGTTCGAAAATATATTCCGTAGTAAAAAATGTAGTCGATATATCCATTCCATTCAACACTGGTTGTAAGTGTGACATCAATTGCATTGTTTGGTTGGGTCTTTCTGGTGAATTCTTTACTGACTGGTAAGAGTTTTCAGGGGTTATTTTGTGGGCTTATTTTGTGGGCTTTTTGGCAATAATTTCACAGCATCTAGTCTACGAATTTGAGGGTGGTCTTTAGAAAAAACACCGTCGCATAATGCACTTCATCAGTGTTCGACAACCGTCTTTTGAAGAGTGTAATATACATTCAGGTGGGAGCCCGTGCTTTTAATGGTAGTAGAAGTTCCTTTCCATGTTAAGCACACGTGTTGTGGTATTTCTTCATTTTGACCTTATGTGTCATGGGTATGACGACATGAAGACGCACGGTGACGACTGGTGGATGTGGGTTTTTTCATTCGTCAAATTTTGTCTATCTTCGTCATTAGTGTCTGTTTACAGGGTGATTGGGCCTTGGGGTGGGATAATTACAGTCCTTTCTTCCTTAAGCATCACTTGAATATACACTAAGGTTTCATTTCTGTACCATCAAGAAGTTAGAAGTCTAGACCACTTCGGAAGAGTTTGATTGTTGACTTGGATGCCACGCAAGCATTGGGCCTGAATTCGGTATTCGGTTACTTATACTCTTAATCTTTTCAAACGGAAAGTATTGCAGCACTCTTCAGAAAAGGCCAAGGAAATGTACTGCTAAGATGTGCTGAGGGTGTGACGAAGCTTACAAGCAGCCATACCGAGGGAATAAATCCACATTACTCTACCATTTCAGACCCAAACACTGATCAAAATGGGAGAAGAAGAAACCAAGACCGAAACACCGAAACGAAAGAGTACCGTCGTACCAACAACGATCCTTCGCCTTGGATGATTCGAAAGCGAGTAATCATAATAAACTTTGGGGATCACTTTGCATTTTTTAACAAATACTTGGAGCTCAAACATATTGCAAAAAAGGTGGCTTTTTTCTTTAAAACATCAAAACAATGTCATCCTTTTTTTTAGAGAAACAATTGTATTACAGAACGCCGCTATAAGAACGACACAAAAACTATAAAAATATAGAGAAAAACCTGGAAACACATCTAGATAGAGTACGGATTAATGACGTTATCCAGCTCTCCCGAGCCCTATACTTTCCTCCTTACTCTAGCCGCTCTGTAGATCACGTCACCCTATCCGAACCTTAGTATGTTCCAACATCTTCTTCATTTGCCTATGCAGAAGAGGAGGTTGATGAACATTGTCTCCATTGGCCTCTCGGCATCTGGAACAATAAACTCGGCGGACAGTGTGGACGTACCAATTAAGGTTGCGTAAAGCTTCATAAGTCGTTTAATGGCACCAACATTGAATTCAACGTCATCGGTTCGATGTTTAAGTCCCCCAGAACGTTTTGTTTGAAAGAAACCCTCGTACAGCCACACTCATTATCAAGATGACTTTGAATATATTGCAGATTCACCTCTTGCAAACAAAGATGATACTGAAACCGAGGTAGTGGTCGATGAGTATCATGCATTGGAACATACGATTCAGAATTAAAATGGTGAAGAGCTTCAAGATGCTTGCGCTTTTTCCACTCCAACTTATGAACGACTTTCCAAAACTTCTCCCAACGGAGCTTGCGCCGAGCCTCTGGACATAAGTCCAAAAGATGCCGAGGCATCACAGGCGGAAGTGCTGCTTGGTTCCTCGTCTGTTAAAGAAAAAACATTCTCCCCCCTCGATGAGTCCTCGAAAAGGATCTTGCTCCTATCATTGAGTACTACAGCATTAGTGTAATATTTCTAATAGTAGAGATGATGCTTCGGTAATCACTAAAGTTCGTCGGATTTTCAAAGGGTTGTACCAATGTAAAGGGATAAGTTGTTGGACAGGAATCTTATGGGGATGTTCGTTGTTTCGGACTCGTTTGGATTTACCAGTTAAAGGTTACATGAACTTGGCTTTTACCCACAGACTTTGACAGGTTTCAAAAGATATTTTGGTAATTCCAGCTTGTACCGGCCAAATCTTTATTTTCTTTGATTGGCGATATACTCACAAAGAAACGAAACAGTTTATACGCATCTACTAGTAGAATATTGGCAGTGTTTGAAGGTAACGTAGGAAAATAAAGCGAGGTGATGTGATTATTGATGATGGCGCCGAGTTGAGTGGACAAATCATAACAGAGGCCAATCACCAAAACGTTTACTTGAGGGAACTAGACATGGATTAAGGAATTGAGGTAATTTGTGATCGTATTATACTTCATAGAAAGTTCTCTTTTCTTTGTACACCTTCAGTCGGGCACAAAATAATACATGTCATTGTGCTGCTTAATTTGACTTCCTTGGAAGAGTACGTAGCTAAAAGCACTTGGATTAAAGAGTATAGAAATTTGTTTGGGGGTCACCAAATCACAAGTGACAATGCGGATGTGTAAACTATAAAAACAGGGTATTCACCGAATTAGTACTCTGGATCTTAATGTTACATTTTCGTCATATTGCATGACGAAGCGTGACGCTCCCCTCTATCGTTAGTAAGTCCATTTTTACTCACCATGATGATGGCTCCACACTTAGTAGTTTGTCATTTTTCTTCAAAATCATCGTCAGGCACAACCCCGTACAAACTTTCCCTGGTAGTATGAAGAACTACGGTGAACTCCCGCCTGATGCACCGACTATTTGCATTATTTTTGGTGCATGTTAACGGGGGTGCACTTAGCGGGGGCTGACTATAAACACCTTCGAGTGTGCCTGCGCTTTTTCTAGTTGAGAGGCTCCGTACCCGAAATCATTATCTATCATATATTCAAAGCGTCTGGTTTGACAGTTTCTTTAACATCCAGCATATATTTCCTGTACCCCAAGGCCTGGTCATACCGAGGAGTCGTGTTGACGATCTCTATAAAGCATCCTTTTAGTTGTAAGTCTGTGGCAAATAAATAGAACTGCTGAATGCCAAGCAAGGGGATACTGGTCCTTCAAAGGCATGAAGACTCAAACATCATCACCGTCTTAACTTTTTTTTTTTCAATATTAAAAGCGCTTGGATGATTCGTGGCCCTTCACACTGTCAATAGCGAGATGGCTAGTTGCACATTGCTTCATGTATTTCCTGTAAACAACTTAAGGGGCAACAGCCCAGTTGTGATCCGTTTCTGGCTATAATCTGGTTAGCGACATCCTGCTTCCTTCTGTTAGGGCATATATCCACGCGGTTCCAAGACAGGACTTGCATGGCAATATTTAGCCTTGATACCCAAAGTATGGCACCAAAAATGGGTCAATGCATTTGGCAACAAAACCTAGATGTTGGGGCGATATCGTGGACATTTTTATTCCGAACCACTTTAAGATATTTTGGCATCCTCGATAAATATGTGGTACGTTATGAGTACAATCTAGGCACTGTTCCATCACAGGTAGTGCCTCCTAATACCCGATTGTTTTCAGCATGAAAAGGTCACATGATCCACAATGGGCCATCTTCTTGCCGACAAAAGATAAGATTCCCCTACAAAAGAATCTAGGTGTGCAATTGAGGAAAAAGAAAAAGAATCCACCACATTTGATAATGCTGAAGCACACCAATACGTCGCATGCAATTTTCGTGCACGCATGCGAGAACATTCAAGGGTAGGGTATCGGGATATGGGATATGCATGTGTTTAAGGGTGTTGTTGACTCGTAATTTGAACTAAGTTTTGTTTCCTTGCCTGCCAGGCTAGGCTCTTCAAAATCGGCGGGGATGGGCACAATCGTTATATCCGTGGAAAGTCACCTGGTATATCGGTATAATGACAGCCTGAGGCTGCGCAAACAACAGGCTCTTGCCATGTACGTAATTTAACTCTTTTAGGAAATACCATCCATTGCGTATCTGGTTAAGAGGCTATACTGGAGACAGAAACAATAACAATAGCGGATGGGCAAAATGGGCAAATTGTCCTGGATGTAAAGCCTAGAACTTTCCCCATAGAGTCCACCTAATTGGGAACTTGGCACCGTGCACGAGACACCACCAACCCAAAATGTCTTGCCAAGAAAACAAGAGAATTTTGTATTTCTTTTTGGATAGAACGAATCTTGAGGGGTAGGAATTTAGGGAGTAAAAATAACCAAGTTGGGACGTTTCCAGCCGAAATCGAAAACATTATTGCGTAGTGAAATACATGTACGAGGAACATACATCTTTCACAACCCAGGAATGATATTTTGTGCCCCATAGTCACCTTATCCATTATTCAAAAAGTCCAAAAGTAGCATGTCATCCATGGCAGGCCGGAAAGTGGAGAACAAATTTTGTAGTTGTTAAAAAGTTGCAAATGTAATTTTCATAACCTTGAATTAAACAAAGGTCCCTAAAGGCTAAACGGTTCATAAGTGCTAGGACAAACGGAAATAAGGTGAAAAGCCACAAAGTATTCCACCACCGTACTTTCATGACATACTACTGTCATGAGCTTTGTCTTTTAGTGCTAGTAATCTTCTCCGATAGTTGGCGTATTCCCTCCCGAAGAAGGACCTGGGCTAGGGATTTGGCCGACGTCCAGCACAATAACCAGAAAAGTCCCTGACCCTGATTTAGCCAAATTATTATGTGTTTGGCATTTGATTGGTAATTGAAACATACTCAGTCAACAATGAATGATGAATACGAACTACGACGGCTTCCTAAAACAGCAAATTTCTTGGAGGGTAATATGGCCTAACTTGACTTTTCTATACAAGCTCGCATCTTCATTACACAGGCCCACCGTAATACATGGCAATGGGATTAGTATAACCCTTGTAATACATGACAATGGGCTTAGTATAACCCTTGTAATAAATGTCTAATGAGATTGGGTATTTTGCTCGCACTTTTAACATTGCAGTAAAGCTCCCTCTTTCCATTCTAAGACACCGCATGCAAATGGGCTTCACGAACAAATGTCGCTACTAGTGGCGAATGCGTAATTACACGCGCGGAAATTCCCTCATAAGCGAATCCGCATAAGCGAGTTTATTGTTGTGTTTAACGCATAAGTCAAAAGCACCCGTACAGAAACATTTATACCCGAAACATTTATACCAGAAACATTGCCAATTCATTATATGAACATAGATTTCCCGAAAGCCAAATTACCGCAAACATAGCAAACACACGCTTCGGGAACAAATCTTCGGGGTTCTCCGCAATCCGTAAGACGCAGAGATGTGCACCTAAGTGGGGGCGTAGGATGGACGAGAAGAGCAAACAATGACATGTTATTAAGCTTTGCCGGAGACAAAAACCTTATCAAAGAAACAACTGGCCGCAGTGACGGGTATGAGCGTGGGCCCGAATGGGCAACAAAGGGCCTGGAGCCAGCTTCTAGATTCAATAGTAATATGCAAACTCCACGGCTCTGATCCGGAACACATGACCCATCCCTGGCTAGAATATGCTCATATAAAGTACTAAGGGATTATTCTTATTGACATGCCTGCTGATGCGCCTTCAATACTTTTCCCATACGTTTTTTTTTTTTTAAAGTGTGATTGTTCTCATTTACTGTTACGCAGTTGATTGCTGCGCGAACCATCGACCAGTCTGCGCCATTTCCCGGACTAAGAAGGGCAGAGACGGCAAATTCGGGACGAAGTGCACACCATAGAGAAAAGAAAAAGAAGAAAAAAATTGAGGTTCGTTTGAAGTTCCCCTAAGGTGGGACCGCCGCCGGAATGTCGTTTTATGTCTCCCAGAAATTCTGGATAGCTGGGTCTCGCATGCATTCCATAGCAAGAACACATTTGGCCGAATTCGTGATTGCCGAAATCACGGCAAAATGTTTGCACTGTTTTTTCTGGCAACCCTCTTTGATTGCAGGAAACCATGGTTCTCTGCACAAAAACACATATGTCGTGCGTGTGGCGCATGCATGCATGCATACGGCCGTTATAACTGTTGCTCTGAATCTGGAAACAGCCAGTCTACTCTCAGAAATTTTGACTGATGGTGGGTTCCGCCATACCAGACGGACCATGAAAGTCTTTGAATGAAAAATCCATCGAGTATTATCAGTTGGTTAGCACGAGGAAAACTCCACAATAACAATAGGAGAAATCATGGAACTGACCATGGCATGCGAGGTCGTGCAGGGCCCTCACCCTCATACACACCGGTAGGTTCCGGAGTTGTCCCGGACAGGAAGCAAGCAATTGAACGGTTGGCGATGTGCGGTGTTCTTCGTGATGTTCTTTGTGAAGTAAGTAAGGTTTCTTAGATGATAATCGTCACATGATGTGTGATAAAGTGCATGATCTTGTAGTACCACTTTCATTCATCGTTCATCATGAGTGCCTTTCCTCAGATTCATAGATCTGCTTATAAGTACGCAGACTTTATCTAATTCTTGACTCGATGCCGCAAACCTTTGAGCTCACAGTCAAAATGTCGCAGCAGGTCTACGGTCCGCCTTCCGTGCGGCTCACATCCTCCGTCCATGCGGCTCACATCCTCGCCCGCTTGTTTTGGCCAGGTGAAGACAACGGAGCAATAAAGTTTGTCAAAAAAAAAAAAAAAAAATCTTCGAAAATGAATCTTTCCGCACCAAAGAATGCTCCCTCATCAAACTGTCCACTCAATGCGAGCGACATCAGGTAAATGTCAAGCATAATATAATAGACCGGTCCAGACCAGTGGGAAATGATCTCTGTAATTGTAGGAGGACAATTGCTGTTTTCCGGACTTATTCCTTCTTCTTGATGCAAAATTAAGCAATGGTTCCGTCTAATTTTCTTTTTCTTGTCTCAGACTCTTCGCCAAGACTTAGCAAACACAGTGCGACTTTAATGTTCCTGTTTCAGTTTCAAACGACATTTTCTCAATTTTTTTCACCTTTTCCTCGCTCTTCCCTCGTGTTCGCGTTGCTAATATTTTCCACCCACCATGTGTATATGCACGCGTGAGAAGGCGCTCGGGTGGTGACAAGGATGTCTGCTCAGCAATGATAAATGTCGGGAAGTCTTTTTCACGAATGTCGAAATTATTCATGAACAATGTTCTGAAAACATGCACACAAAAAAGAAAAACGTTGCCGGTGAAAACCAGCAAGTCCGACAAATCTGGAGTGTTCATAGAGGTTCATAGAGTGCAAACTGGTGGAAAAGTGGGGGCGACCCCGTCCTAATCTGGAGTGCAATCTCTGCGGGGGCCACGCCCTTGTTTCTACTTGTAATCCACTTCGGTGGGCGCGCCTGGCGATGGGGGTGTCGTACAGGGAAACATTTACCAACCGTGCAGAATGCTTGCATATAAGGCGTCCCATACAGGCCCCGAACAACTTGCAGAGGAATTTACCTCGCGTGCACCGCATGAGGCGACGTCGCCCTAAAAGTCCCGAGCGCATCTGTAGGCGGGTCATCTGTGGGCGGACCCGAAACTTTTTGGGTGCTTATATAAAACATGCATTCTTCCCGTCCATTGCAAACGCCCCAATGGGTAATCGGATTGTGCTTTCTACTGCTCGCCAAAATCCCTTGATCCTTTCTTGATCCTTCCTTGATCCTTCCTTGATCCTTCCTTGATCCCTCCTTAATTTTGATCCCTCCTTAGTTCTTAACGCGTCCTTAACTGTAGCCCCTACTTAACTTCGGACCCTCCCTGACTATTACCGCCCTCCCTTTCTTGAACTTTTGAAAATGATGATAACGCCCATGGCCGATTCCAGTCTTTTCAACCAAGACCCTTGGCGGATCCCCAAGACTCCACAACTCGAAGCCCAATTGCTTGGCGCTGTACCTCAATTTTCGTTGCATCCCCCTCCAGTTACGAAGGCTGCTCTTGGAGTTGTTCCTAACCTTAACACTTACCGGTTTTTGATAGTCGACGATAACGAAATCAACTTGCGTATCTTCCGCCGGGTACTTAAGCGCCTTTTCCCGAATAGCTGTATCGACACAATCCAGGACTCGTGTCAGGTGGAATATATCGCTCTTTCGCAGTATACGATAGCATTTCTTGACATTGAAATGCCGGTGGTGACAGGCGTAGACATTGCAAAGATGGTGCGCCTGAGGAGCTGTTTGGACAATCTTGGGTTGGTGGCAGTGACTACGAGAAACTCTGCCGCGGACCTTAAGGTGTACGAAGAAAGCGGGTTTGATTTGATGATTGCCAAGCCCGTGCATCGGGGATACAG
Source organism: Metschnikowia lachancei (assembly GCA_030572615.1). NCBI lineage: Eukaryota > Fungi > Ascomycota > Pichiomycetes > Serinales > Metschnikowiaceae > Metschnikowia > Metschnikowia lachancei. The sequence continues at coordinate 18,152 of JAJMAK010000134.1, forward strand.
CGGCATTCTACGAGACATTGAGGAGGTGCTTAAGAACAGGTGCGACGATGATTCGCGCGTCTGCGGCCCCGCACAAATGGAGGTGGTGGTGGGCGACTTTGTCCTGGGTGACCTAGCGCTGGCTGACCTAGCGCTGGCTGACTTAGCGCTGGCTGACTTAGCGCCGGAACTCGTGTCAGACTCAGATTGTACTTCCACCTCGTCGTCTGCACCCTCAAGTGCATCATGTTCCCGCTCATGTTCGGGTTCAGTGCCGGCCTCTAGGTCACTTCCGAAAACTGAGGCTGTCTTTAGGACCTCGCGTGCTGCTGCCACGTCGGCTGTGTCCGATCTCTTGCTTTCAGTCGCGCAATGCGACTCTGCTACGTTCTGATGCTAAGGACTTTTATGATCACGTCCAATCTCTCTTTAATGATTTCATTTCGTTTTTTTTCTTTCTTTGGTTAATGTTGCTCTATGTCTTGCAACATTGGTGTATGGTTGGCATGGTATTATTTAATGACTATTTAATGACTATTTATTTTGAAGTTTTTACTGTATTAGGGGTTTGGTATTTGTATCTGGGTTTGTATTTGAGTTTTTGAGTTTTGAGGGTTTCCACTTTGGTCTGGTGCTAGAATTGCTTAAACCAATAAATGGGGTGCGTTTACGCCCATACCCAAAAAACAATACCCATCTAAGTATCTTAATAAATCCGACATGATAACCTTGATAAAAAGTGAAGAAATGCCATTGCATGCAATGAAATGATTGGCTCGGCTTGATGCACAATTCCCAAAGCACGACATCCTAAATGGCGGGGGTCATCAGAAATCTTCCGTGGAAGTGACTAATGCAGCCGAGTCGGGAATGTATCCACCATTATTTTATCCACTATTTTATCCATTGTTTTTATTGTTTTATTATCACTTTTTCCTGGTTCAACCTCTAAGGTTACAATGCAACCCGTTGTGTTTATAATTCCTAGGCAGATGTACCAAAAGAATTCAGGGCTGTGGAGCACTTCTTGGCGCCTTTTGTCACTGCAGGAAGCCGGACTGGACGCACACCCTTTCTTATCTCCTTTTTCTTATGCCACATTCTTATTTATTTCTTCGGCCGTGCATCCTGTAACCCCACCCCGCCCTGCAGCAAGGAAGCCAATTCCCGGGGAAATGACTCGGCATAAGCATGTAGTGGTATGTGCTTTAGGAGATATAGCCACATTCGTTATATTGGAAGCCTGCGTTATTCTCTTGAGTTCTCTTTGAGTTCTCTTTGAAGAGGTTCATGTGCATAGATCTGCTGTCTCGTTGATAACTTTGTAGTATCATTAAAGTGGTGATTGTAATTTTTGAATGAAAGCTACTGCTTTCGAAATAATCTTCGTGCTCTCGGGCGTTACTATGTCAGGTATACCCACTTTTGAGGAATTCCGGGCCTTGGCCCGAGGCTGCCGAAGGTGTTTAAGAAGGAACATTCCCGAACAAAGAGGGGGAAGAAGTGGCTCACGCAGTGGAAAGGATTTATCTCCAGAACGTGCATTATGCATACTGGGAGACCGGCCGGGAAGAGATCGTCCGGGGAGAGATCGCCACCTCGGATATCAGACATCAGTACATGTAATATTGCTCTCATGAGATGCTTTGAGGAGACTTTGTTGATATTAATAACATGATTTACATGGAAATATAGCCTGTATGGCCCTTTTTGCGTGTGCTTGGGTGTTTTCACTTGGTAAATCGTGCTTGGACTTACGTGATCATCAATGGAACTTTTCCGTAATGTTCTAAATGTAAGTGTCTTACGACACATATTATACAAGTTGGTAAAATGTTTAACAGCAAAGCCATTCTTGGTTTTCACATAAACGTAAAGTGACACGTCCCTATAGAACTAATTCGGTTTCTTTGGTTTTGCTTTAGTTAATTTCCCTGTACATGGATACGTCGTCTCTTCTTGCAGTTTAATCTATTGAATTCCTGTTCTCTCTAACGTTTCTAATTCCATATCAAATACTACTAGCATACATATGTTCCTAGCATCCATTGCGGGACATCAGTGAAGGAATAATTGCTAACTAGAAAAGCATCAATGCCGTGTCAGTAAAGGAGAGGGCAGATTGTTTGTTGTCCCTCAGTTCCACTTTTGTATCCTCTCATTAACATATGCCTCAATGGTTGTTAATGATGTTGCTTATTTAAAAGAAGATTGAATCATACAAAAAGCAACACGGCAGTATACATAAGAATGTATTAGGGTCTATAAATGCGCTACATCATCACATACGCTCGAGAACGGGGCATATGACACCACTATTCCTCTATGTACATGGATACTCCTTCTTAGTAGTGGGGCAACCGCCTCATCTTGATAACCTCATTCAATACTCCCCCCTGAATTACTTCTTGGGAGTCTCTCCACTTCTGGCCACCTCGCCCATCAAATGAATACACTCGTTAATATTCTCGCCCTTGGGTGCACAGACAGGAATACACTTCCACAGGTTATAGTTAGCTTGGAGATACAGAACCAACGCCTTGTACCCGGCTCCGTTCCTGACCAAGTCCGCCTTGGTGGCAATCACCATTCCACGTTTGTCCTTCATTCTTCCGGGCCCAATCTCGTCCACCAACAATTGCAAATCAGCCACAGGGTCCTTACTCTCGAGCGACACCACAAACACCAACCCGCCACTCCGTTCAATGTGTCTCAAGAAATCCATGCCCATTCCTTTATTTTGCGACGCGCCCTTGATGATCCCCGGGATATCTGCCACTGTGAACGGATCCTGGTCGATACGGGTGAAGATGGTTCCGATGGTAGGCTGAAGCGTAGTGAACTCCCAGTGACCTACTCTTGGACGCGCTTGGGATATCGCCCGCAAAAGCGTCAGCTTACCGGCGTTCGGTAGTCCAACAAGCCCAAGGTCAGCAATCAATTTGAGTTCAAGAAGGAAGTTCTCACACACGCCTCTACGGCCTTTTTTACTGAAGCGGGGGTTCCGCACGTTGGGCGTAAGGAAATGCATATTTCCCATCCCTCCTTTCCCCCCCTTCATCACCAAAAACGGCTTATCATCGGGTTTATCGAAATCTATGCCTACTAAGGGGAACCGGTCAAAAATGAGCTCCCCGGCAACGATTTCCCGGTCATATTCTTTCACCACCTCGTTCAATTCCGTGAAGTATTCTCTTTCCTGGTGGTACTCCTCGTCTTTCTCCTTAAACTGCCACCCTTCACCTGGGCGGTAGTCCTGTTTGAAAAGCTGTATATCCATATTACGCGAGGTTTTGAGTCCGATCATCACCTTCAGAAGATCGCCTTGGCACTCGCGAATCTGATCACGAACCAATAACGGGTCCGGGATCCACCGCATCGTCGTGCCCACCGGCACCTCGATAATGATATCGTCTCCTCGCTTACCGTCCAATTGGCTCGATGCTCCGGCCTTGCCGCTTCCAGCAACATACGTTCTTTTCACCTTATGCAACAGACTGATGTTGCTTTTCACCTGGACATAAATGTTCCCGCCATCGCCTCCATCACCTCCATCGGGTGGGCCTACGGGCCGATGGGCATCTCGAAGAAACGAAACGCTTCCATCACCACCATGGCCCGTCTGCAACTTGACCATACGTAAATCTACAAACGTTCTCTGCTCAATACGCAGTCCCTGCTTATAGTTGTGATTTCCTCCACTAAACACCTTGTGTGTGTGGTGAATGTCTCCATTAAAATACTGGTCCATGGAAAGTTCGATATCCGAAAGCCCAAGATCGTCAGTACCTTTCTTATAATAGCTTAGGCCATGTTGGAATTCCTCGATGGAGTTTTCACATTTCGTGCTACTTAAAACACACGTTTCCTGGGGGATTTCCGCATACGGGTCGCTGCGGACAGGCTTTTTGGATGATTTGACCAGCCTAGGTGGTAGATCAAGGATGAGTTCCGGCTCGGGAAACTCGTTAAGCATCCGGGACATGCAACTGAACCGGCACTTTTGGGTCAGGCCATGTCTGTGGAGGCCAAAAACGCGTTTTAGCATGGCGGGGAAGGATCAAGATAAGACTTTTTCAGGGTGGTTCTCTTTTCTGTGTGCTTTATGTTGGTTAATATGTTGATTTGACGGGTCTTTGATCAGATTGTGGCAATTTTCCTGGGGAGTTTGTTATCCACTGAGCCTTGATACGGACTTTTCGTTTTGGGATGTGCGCACGTGACGTGGGGTGATGGGTGCAACCAACGGGTGAAAGAAATCCCAGGAAAAACAGGCTGGGGAGTACTTACAACTGTAATAAACTAATATTCATGTCAGATATATGAGTTTTGAATGGGATTTGAAAATCTTAAAGATTTATTCGAACAATCGACCCGGTGGTATCTGGTTCGCGCACGTGACCTATCATAGGCATCCCGGAAATTGGGTGCAACTAATTAAATGAATATGTAGAGAGAAGAGGAAATATAGAAGAGGGCCAGTTCAAATATTTGTAGTTTTTCGTTCCACATCAGGCCTATTTCCACGACCCATCCTTTTTGGTATTTGACCGGGTACTTTGTCGAAGTTCAGCACGTGATTAACCGTGGTCATGGATGCAAAGAGCATGCCTTGACAGTTCTCCAATTCAGACATGGAAGACCAGCTCACACATGGAAGACCAGCTCAGGCTCACAGCTTCAGAATCTGTCACTTTAGCCCCCTTATCTTCGTCTATGGTACATTCAGCGGGTTCGAACAAACTGTTGGGCATCTGTGCATATACGTTGCATAAAACGGGGGATTATTGTTGTCTTGATAAAAACATATATAACCCCGACACTAAGCTCCTAGGATAGGTCCTTGTATCATACAAGATCTTGTTCATCCATAAAAACCCCAAACATTTACTATGTTGCTGTCAGTTACCACGATAATTTCTGGCGTCGTCAACTTTAAACTGAAAATTAAATCAAACTCATCAGCTGGATAACTCGTGAAGGGGCCATATTTTTATGTGAAAAACTGCTCTACAAAATTTAAATCTTTTTATGAAGATTGTGGTCAGATTATAAATTATGTTGAATTGTTGGACTAAACACTGACTATCCAATAAAGTGATGTTTGGACGTTAATGTTTCGTTATTGCTAAGATTAGGGTCGATTAGAAAGAATAGTACTAAGTACGATTATCTAAAAACACACTAGAGACGGCATCGTTACGAAGTGGAATGCCCAAAAAATATTTGGATGTAACTTTTAATTAATCTTCCCAGGTTTATACCCAAAAGTCAAAGTAGATTCCAAGCACGTGACATCTCATTCTGGGACAAAATAATTGCAGCATTTCAAAAAACGTCCAAAATACCCCAGAGCCCAAACAACTCTCACCACTCCTGAAATTTCAAAACTATCCAAGAAAAAGCCCCAGATTTGATTTACACACACACCCACACACCCACACAATTATCCAATTATTCTTTCTTTGTTCTTTTTTCTTAAACAACCTTTTACCTCAACAACACCCGATGAGCATCGCATCACCCCGCGCCGCACCGCAGTGCATGGCATCGCATCACCCGGAAAAACTCGTGCTCATTTACGAGCCTCACCATTGACGTAACCCACTCATAAACCCACACAGTATCATCAATCACAATGTCCTTCGCAGATATAGGCGTGGCCAAATGGCTCGATGAGTCTCTTACCGCTATGAAAATACATACCCCTACTCAGATTCAAAAGGCGTGCATTCCGGAAATCCTCAAGGGCAAGGATTGTATTGGAGGAGCCAAAACCGGATCGGGTAAAACCATTGCGTTTGCTGCACCCATGCTAACCAAATGGTCGGAAGATCCGCTGGGGATCTATGGGTTGGTTTTAACTCCTACCCGGGAGTTGGCTATGCAGATTGCCGAGCAGTTTGCTGCATTGGGTGCTAACATGAACATCCGTCTTAGTGTGATTGTAGGTGGAGAAGATATCGTCAAGCAGGCGTTGGAATTGCAGAAACGGCCTCATTTCGTCATCGCTACCCCTGGAAGATTGGCCGATCATATCTTGCACAGTGGCGAGGAAACCATTCGCGGTTTCCGCAGTGTGAAATACTTGGTTCTAGATGAGGCCGACCGTGTGCTCAGCAACACGTTTAGTAAAGATTTACTGCGATGTTTGGCGGTATTACCCGAAGCCTCCCGCCGCCAAACACTTCTCTTCACAGCAACCGTGACTGACGCCGTGCGCTCGCTAAAAAACAAGCCCCAGGGTGAAGGGAAACCGCCTGTTTTCTTGCACGAAGTGGAGAGCGTGGACAAAGTGGCCATTCCTTCAACTTTGCTGCTCTACTACGTATTTGTGCCGTCTTATGTCAAGGAAGCATACCTCCACACTATCATCTCGCTTGAAAAGTACCTGAAGGCAAACATCATCATCTTCGTCAACCGCACCCACACAGCGGAGCTTTTGCGGCGCACATTGCGAAAGATGGATTTCCGCGTGGCGTCGCTTCATTCGCAGATGCCTCAGCTGGAGCGGACCAGCTCGTTGCATCGATTTAAGGCGCAGGCAGCCCGGATCTTGATTGCCACCGACGTTGCGTCCAGAGGTTTGGATATTCCAACTGTGGAACTCGTGGTCAACTTCGACATTCCTGCAGATGCCGACGACTTCATACACCGGTCGGGAAGAACCGCCAGAGCCGGCAGAAGGGGTGATTCTGTGTGTATTGTAACCGAAAGAGATGTGGAGAGAATCCACGCTATTGAAGAGAGGGCCAATAAGAAAATGGAGCTTTTGGAGGATGCCAGTGACGATAAGGTGATCAATTCTTCTCTTACGAAGATGGGCCATGCTAAGCGAGAAGCTTTGATGGATATGGACCGGGAGAACTTTGGAGAAAAGCGTGATATTAATAAGCGCAAAAGGGAGTTGAGAAAAGGCGGTGAAGCTGGTAAGGACAAGAAGCAGAAGCGGAAATAAATAGATTGGTAATGAACGCTGTTTGAGTTGTTTACTGTGTGGTTGGGTGTGGTTTTTAGTTGCAAAAAAATCGTTCTCTAGTCTGAAGGTGCTTTTGATATGGCTCATTTTTGCTAACGCATGGTATACTACATATGGGTGGTGAATCTTGTCACATACATATAGTATTACCACAGTTTTGTTGATTGCCCAAGACTCCCAGTTTATGCTGACCCCAAATATTATATAGATACGGGGGTTTCAATTGGTGCCTCAATAAATTGATGCCTTGGGTTTGAAAGCTGTGACTCGTAATGAGAAATAATGACCTTATTTGTCCGATAAAAAATGTCTACAGTAGAGGCATCCCAAAAAAGTGTTTCCGGTTTTTTCTTTAAGCAAAAGATCGTATCTATCTAGGGCCCACCAACCATGTCAACTTATGTTTCCTTGCAAACATTTCAAGGAAGATTGACCACTATTAGAGAGGGAAAAGGTATACTGAGGGATCCAACTAATGTCTCTACCATATATATGGAGCCCAGAAGACGAGATTTGCCAATTACGCAATATTAAAAATCGGGTGGCTAAGGATGAACCTTCAAAAATTAAGAGCTCTTTCCTGGGTAACTACTCATTTCTAACCCTTCAGCTTATTCATTGAGCAAGAGCAAGTATGCGAGAGGCCCTGGCTTCAATGCCCAGTATGCCCCTTCTTTTTTTCTAAGAGCATTCTTTTTCTAAGAGCATTCTTTTTCTAAAAGCATTTTTATTATATTCCGAGTTCTTTTCTTTGCTTTAAAAAATCCCCTGGTCGAATTCCCTACTTTGATACAATGGCTACGTGTAATACGATTTAAATCTGTGAAATTATATCATATCCTTGGTTCTTAATTTCTTGAGCACCCTTGAACTTTTGCAAAAGTCTTGTCTACTTGCTGGAAGTATTTCATTTACTTACAATAATATCAATAAGTGTCGTGAATAAATTAAATCATTCGAACCATTATAATATGGATAGACTTTAGATGTTCCAAAGCCTTCTGAGCTTTCGGGGATCAAGAGAAAGGTTTTCCTTCACCAGGAAGATCGGTAAGGAAATGTGCTCGGCCGAAAAAAAACAATCGTGTCTTGTAGGTATAGCCAACATGACCAGAAAAAACTTCGACGTGGATCTTTAATTTGGGAACAACTAGGGCCACATCTGGCCTTTGAATTCCATCCGCATTACCCGTCACTTGATCGTCATTTCTCATTTATACCAGGTGTTTGTGTTTGTCGAATTACTGCAAAGGCCAGTCGAAATGTCACTTTTTTGTATTCGAAAGATGAACGCTTCTTCAACCAAAAGTTTGAATATAATCCGTTCAAATAGCTGTTCTCTTCATATTGCGTGACTTGTCCTCAACCGTTCACAGCAACCCTCCGTCAATTATGCATTTTCTAGGAATGCACGTCACTTACACGCCAGTTTAAAAGCCATAGATAGCATCGGAGCCACATCATGAAAACCTGGTGTTGGAGACATTCATACGCACGGAATGTGGGTCTAGAGACAATTATGATTGCTGACTACAAGATGGAAGGATGTTCAAACATCTGATGCCACAACTGATGGCTTCTCGGGATTACGTATAAAGCTGGGATCATGGGCCTCTGGCCTGTGGCATTTCACTCAACAACTCACTCAGCCACTCACTCAGCAACTCTCCCAACACTTCTAAATGCTTCAATTTATTACTCTCTTTTCCCTCGCTCTTGCCCTTGTGCAAGGCTTGCCCTTCCTGATATCCAAGCCAAGGGTAACTCGGAAGTCCAAACTAGAAGCAACACTTCGCCTTTGAAGCTTGACTTTACCGTTCTGAAGACAGTCGGCAACACTAGTGCCAAGGAATTTTGGTCCAAGCATATCGCAAAAATTTTCAAGAGAAATGGTTACCCCGTGCCGATTTCTGACTACAGTGATCTCAGTTACCAGATCGATGTTCCCTTGGGTTCCAGCCAACAGAAGAATACTGTTTCTCTTGACACTGGATCTTCGGATCTTTGGGTACCAAGTTCCGGGAACAACCCAAGTTCTTCGACCGCTCTCAGGAAACCAGCTCTCAAATTTCCATCAGTGACTTGGATGGCAGTGGTACCACCGGCGAATACTACTTGGATACCTTGCAGTTTGACACTGCAGAGCCGGTTCTCTCTAGTTTCCAATTTCCTCAAGCTAGCACCAGTGACCCAGGTATCTTAGGGGTTGCCGACAAGAACCAAGAGCATAACGCCAAAATATAAGCGTTTCAGCACAAGACTCCACTTCTCAAGTAAGGGGTTTGAACAAGAGGTTGAAGCTGCAATCACAATTTTACGTGGTACCGAACCTTACTCCAGTGAGCCAGCGAAAATCAATGGGCTTGCCAAAAGATTAAAAAGTCGTGGTTCCCAAGAGGAGTCTTTTCTTGGCTACCACAAAGAGACGGAAAGAATCTCATTCTTGATGGTGGTGGCCAAAATTGTAGTGCTTTACCTGTTGATGTGATCGAGCTGATCTTACTAACTGTCCTGGGCCGAGGTGCGATGTGTCACAAGGATAAACACGAGTCTAAACCCCAATGTGAGTAAGCATGGCTGTTGGGACCCGAAAGAAGGTGAAGTAAACTTTGATAGGGTGAAGCCAGGGGAAACTCTGGTGGAGGCTCGTAGCGGCTCTGATGTGCAAATCAAGCGTCGAATCGGAGTATAGAGGCGAAAGACTAATCGAGCCATCTACTAGCTGGTTCCTGCGGAAGTTTCCCTCAGCATAGTAGAAGCTCAAAACAGTTTTATGAGGTAAAGCGAATGATTGGAAGTCTTGGGGCGGAATAGCCTCAGCGTATTCTCAAACTTCAAATCTGTAAGAAGCCTTCCTTTTTTAATCAAACGTAGGCATGAATGTAGAGCTTTTAGTGGGCCATTCTTGGTAACCAGAACTCGCGATGCGGGATGAACCCAACGTGAAGTTAAAGTGCCAGAATACACGCTCATCAGACAACAAAAGGTGTTAGTTCATAACGTCATCTAGACAGCCAGACGGTGGCCATGGAAGTCGGAACCCGCTAAGGAGTGTGTCACAACTCACCGGCCAAATGAACTAGCCCTGAAAATGGATGGCGCTTAAGCGTGTTACTTATACTTCGCCTTTAGTCTTTGGACTAAAAAGTAGGCAGGCGTGGAGGTAGTGACGAAGCCTTGGATGTGAATTGGGTCGAACTTCCTCTAGTGCAGATATTTGCGGTAGTAGCAAATGAACATGTGTTAGTAGATCCTAACGTCTAAGTTAAACCTGATTCAACTCTATTTTAGAGGGTCGAGGGGAAGGGAGTTTGTTAATATTGCAAAACTTGGATATGGAGTTGACGGTAACGTAACTGAATGTGGAGACCATGAATCAATTAGAAGAGATCCGAATGATATGGAGAAACTGGGCAAATATTGGGAACATTATCTGGTGAAATTTAGGCTTTATGGTGGTGCAATGTTTTGTCTTTGGTAAACTATGTTTATCGAGAACACGGCTTTTGAAATCATTCTTGGATTTGCATATTTGTTAATTATTAAGTACCACTACCCAAGACATGATTGCTTCAAGACACCCATTAATACTTCCGTATATCAAGAAATACTTACCCCATCTGTTTGACTCACTTGAAGAAAGTCGGCTTGGAGGCCAATAATTCAGACTACAACAAGTCTTGGTTTGCGAAGAAGTTATACAATTAGTTAATTCCAAGCACCTTCTTCCCTCCATATATCTGAAGATCAGTTGTCTTTATAATAGCTCCTTTGTGATGGAACGGTTTGGATAACACACCCAGGTTGAGTGGTGTTGGTGTGAATTTAAATGCAGCATACTTTCAGCACATTTACCCAAATATATCCAGCCAGCTCTCTTCTTTTTTTTTTTCTTTTTTTGATGATGAGGACATGAAAATCACATGTTTATCATACTTCTATGTATTAACGAGTTTCCAGGACGCAGGAGATGTTCATAATTTTGGGTGCTAATTCTCTTTACCCCAAGGATTAATGTCGAAAGAGATTCATTTACTTAGATTAAGCACATGAGAAAAAGCACAATTTATAGCCAAGGACAAATCCACACAATCGAGGTGTTTTCCTTACCATTTGTAAAGAAACGAGGAGCCAAGATATACCAGTCTCTCGACATGGGGTCTTTTTGCACGCCCCGGTTAGGGCTGCTTAAATGAGCCCTCGTATAGACAAGAAAAGCAAAGAACAGCTTGGCTAGGTGTTGATGATTATGTTTGTAGGATATTACATCTCTTTATTCAGATATTGATTGGGAAGCAGATTGTTTCTAAACATCTCTATCGTCTTCAACAGAGCTTCTTCAGAGACCAATGCTGATAACAATCACTGGCATTGTGGCTTCTGAAATGCACCAAACTTTATGAAGTAGAGTTCCGCTCACCCAAATGCTGGTGGAGAACAGAAGGAAAAGAACTTGTTAGCTCCTCCATTCCTTGCAGTTGCTTTGGGTGACTAAAAGCCAAAAGCTTTATCAAAAATAGCAGCACAATACTAGCCAGTGTTGATTGGAATGGATATATCGACTACGTTTCTTACTACGAAATATATTTCCGAGCTTTTTGCTGATATACATATCTTGTTAAAATGATATTTAACTAAAAAATATACAAAAAAATATATTCTCGCTATTTTTCTTTTTCCTTTTGAAAGCCAGGGGTGGAGCCGGTTCTCCTCTCGAGAACACCTCCCCGTACAAGTGTTATTCAGACATCGTCCCGGACCGGAACAGCATCATCTAAAGGGCCATCGCGTCCGGCTTTAGTCAGGTGCTTAAAACATCCAATTTCCTTGATTAGCGGGCACTTTGTCAAGAGAAGCCCGATTCAGGCGGAGATGGCACGAGCAGCACAGACTCTCGGGTAAAGTTTTGTTCTGAGCTTCTTCTATTATAAAAAGATACTTCAAGCAACTATCATAAAAAGACAACTTTCCTCTTCATCCTCGTTTGAGATCAAAACGTACTCAATTTGGCACACTCCAGAAACTTGAACCTCACTGGTTTCAGCAGCCGTTACGATATCTTGAGCAATCCCTCCGTTCACTTGAATTCCGTTTAAAGAATGATCGAGGACGCTCATTTCGTCTCTGAGTGAGCCCTACCCCTAAGACTGGCCAAAATTCTGATCGAACTCGGATCAAGGCATTGTTTTTGGTGAACTAACTGAAAACCACGTAAACCCCCTCTTTTATCCTCGAGTTTGGGGTATATAATCAACGATGTCTCATTGTACATCACAAAAGTCCAAGGAGGATGGCCCAACTTTCTTGCACGAGTCTATGGTGTATTTGACTATGCTGATTTGGAAGCTCGTTAGCCAATCGGCTACCATTCAGCGTAGTAGACAGTGAACCTGCTGATCACTGGTGTAGCTCTCCCTGCTGAGAGACCCCCACTACGCTGATGATACTCATTGTTTGGGCCGGTGGTCTCTGGTCATCTTCCCATGGAATGTGCTCCTTTGTTCGTCTCTGGACCTCAATACCCCAAGTCGTGCCCAGGCATAAGCTCGGGCTGAAGTACCTGGTCATAGCCTAGTTTTTACATCTATCGAGTCGATATATTAGGATATACTTTTCAGTAATGTTTGGCCCGGGTCAATATCCACATCTAGTAAATAGTAAAAAGATCCAAAAATAGCTCAAAATATATTTCGCTAAATTTCGCATTTTACTAATTTAATCTACACTGATACTAGCTATGGTGGATTCGAAGAGCGTGGTAACCACTATAACGAAATTCTAGAGTCTGGCTGACTGTGGTGACTATAAAACATTGGCCTATCAAATTAACTTTCACAAGCTAGTCTGACCACAGACCGGTAGGAATTATCATATGCACCAGGTTTCTTCGGGTCAATCCTCAACGAAAGAGGGTAACCTCATGTTTATGACCATATATTCAGAAGATTACTCGAGTCACCAACAACTGGAATCCCAGAAGATGATCTTCAAACGTTGTTGAATATTAACTCAAGGTTAACACGGCCAGGTTTTGGTGTAAGAGTAAAGCGTGATCTTTCTTTAATACCCAATTATTAACCAAACATGTGTTTTCTTCTGCGGGTTATCAAGAGTAAAGGTACAAACGTTAGAGATACTTTTGGCGGATGAACGTATTCATGGAGCTTGGAAGTGTGCCCCAGAGGGCCCGCAGGATCCCAAAAACTCTTCCCATAAACTCTTCCCATAAACTTTTCCCAGAAACCCTTCCCACAACTATGCCCTCAAAAGAGTCAAATTCTCCTACGCCTTACTCTGGGCCTAGATAATGATATCTAATACCAATGCATTTCCTCAAATCACTGTCCTGACAGTAAGCGCACATATAATCACGGAAACCTCTAGCTCCGTCCTTACACAAGGCAGCCCTCTCTATACCTATTCCTCCCACGTTCATGCGTACGGCGGTCCTTGAATTTGATGGCTTCGGGCGAGACGTGGCCGCAAGGCAGTAGAACACTCAAAACTCATAAAATACATTCGCAACCACTAAAAGCAAAGAAACTCGTAAATAACGCACTCTTCTAAAATATTGCAGCAAACGAGAAGCTTTTTCTCATTTCCAGTGACACCTAAAGAAAGCAATTGACCGGGTCATATAGCTTTACCTGTCCCAGTCGTACCATAGACATCACAAATTGCCCTAACAATTCAAACCTCCATTACACGCCTGTGGATATAAGATACTGCTATCGATCTTGAATATAACGCTCTACAATTAGCGAGACATTTAGGCCAGCCAAAGTCACCACCACCGCACTCACACAAACCACCAGCACCATACTATTGGACCCCTGGGTCTGGATTTTGCGTTGCGAGTACCGCCTCACACTCATAAAGTAGTTCACACCCGCCACGGCCAACGTGGAAAAGGCCAAAAAAACAAGCAAAAACGAAACCACCTTATTGAAACGAGAGAATCTCCGGGGCTTCGAGCCACCGTCATGATCGCCATTTTCCGGGGTATCGGACTTCAAATGGAACCCTAAAATGAGCCCAATAGCAGTGAAGAAAAGCAGAAGGGAAAACCGGATGAACCCAAGAAAGGTCCGTTCACTTTGGAGTACATCTCGTGGTTCGCTGAGCTCAACTCTTAGAATATGTGACTTGGGAAACCACACCTGTCGATGGCCCGGCGAAAACTCCTCAGCTTCGTCCACCGGAGGGTTTTCGAGAATTCCCTCGACGGAAACAACAGTAGAGCGGCGCGAAACAGTGGGTAATGTGGGCATCGGCGAAGAAATAGACGGCGACCTGCTCATTGATACAGCGGATTGTGGAGGAAGGCTTCGGGGATTGGTCCGAGACGGACCTTCTTGGTCATTCACCAAGCTGTGCAGAGGCAACGGTAGTAGACTCTCCAGATTCATGAGGGTGTTTTAAATGAGAGATAATGGGCAATATGTGGTTCGGGGAGGATTTGGTGGTAGTATCAAGCCCGGAAAAATGTTGCAGCAATCGGTGCATATACGACAAGTTAAGCGGGCCGTAGCCACAGTTGTCAGCACGCGCGCATATAGGAGAAGGAAGGAGACCATGAATGATGATGATAAAGTATACTAAAGATTTTGATGGTGGGTGATTTGAATGGAAAATTTCCAAATTCAATTCAAAGGGATGTTCCTCGTGACTTTAATTCGTTTTTTACGAGATAAAAGCCTGTGTGAGTGTATGTATAGGTGATGAGAACGGAGGCTACGTCTGTCGGATATTATTATAGTGTACCGCCAATCTACTACGAAAGGGTGGGTTCATTTTATGTATAGTGAAAATTGGAGTATCTTGAGAATACCTGATATAAAAACGAGGTGGTGTTTCCTTTAGAAAGGGCACAAGATCCACGTTTATAAAATAACCTTTCGGAGTTAAGCGCAAGCACTATTCATGGGGATGATTCCTCATTCTTGTTGTGATCTACGTATCCTTCTTGTTCGATGCTAGACGAGATCTAAGTTAACAATTTTGTTGTTGTGTTTCATTACTGAACTCACTGCCAAGCCAGAAATTGGCCTGGAAAAGTTGGCCTGGACTGCCCTTAATGACACTAAATAGCTGAGGTGAGTGGCTTGGAAGGATCAATTACCTCGAGCGTCAAGGTGTTTTGATCTTATTATAATAACATATTTAAAGGCCGAAACCCCCTATTTTTAAACCCAACAGGTCAAGTCTAACACCATAGTCAACTTCATATCATATGTAATAAATTATCCCACCCTCCCTCTGAAATTATGCGGCTCCCGGTATAGCCAGATAGTTTAGTGAATTTGTAACAAGAGCAGTTATGATTGAGAAGAGAAGGAAGAAAATTGAAGAGAATGAAGATTTTTACCAAATAAAATCCAAATCCAAACGCCATAAACCATCCGTGTAAAATGCTCATGGTCATATACCCACCCCTTTATAACGTTATAACTCTCCATTTGATATTATTTCGCAACATCCTCAATCGTTATAAGGGGTCAACCGACGCGCACAACAAACACGTCCTGCCCCTACAGAAATATACGAATTCGAAAGGACACAAAACCACAAAAAACCGCAAAAAACACAAACTAAAATCCACCACCCAAAACATTATCACACTGAATATCTATAAATACATCGAGAATTTCCTCTGTTTGACCAAACAAAACATTGCTGCCACCGCACTATATGCCACCGCAGTATATGCCACCGCCCTATATGCACCCCACCCGGTCGCGACGCCTAATTCAAATTGCAATTCCACTGCCAAAAAGTCGCGGGGCTCTGCTACTCCATCTACACTTACATGCACTCACATGGCCTGTTTACTGGTGCTCAAAAAAAAAAACCACATTCAATCTTTCATATAATTCTTCATCTTTTAAGAGAAAACCGAGAAACACAAAGCTGCCACGGTCTTTACTATTACAAAAACTGTAACGCAAACACAACATTCTCAAGCAAAACACTGAGATACAAACCCTTGGAAGACGCGTTTCTGTTGACCGCATATAATACAGTGACGTTACACCAAAAGATAAGCACTACCGCAAAAACAGCACACACCATACAAACACAACAACAAAAACAAACACAACAACAAAAACAAACACAACAATACCCTTTATCATGAATAAACTAGCCGCTGCAAAACCCTGTGCTGGGTGCGGACACACGGAATTCACCAGGGATTTCCTGGCAACCGCAGGAGATGTGTTATGTCTGGGGTGTGGAATGGTCCAGGTGGAAAACCCCATTGTTTCCGAGGTCCAGTTCGGTGAGTCTTCCAGTGGAGCCGCCACTGTCCAAGGAGCCATGGTGGGTGCGGACCAGGCCCGTGTGTATAACATGCGGAACTCGCTTGAAAGTCGGGAACAAACATTAATGAATGCTAAGCAAAAAATCAAGCTTCTTGCAACCGCCATGCGCATCCCCGATTACATCCACGAGTCAGCGTGTGGTTGGTTCAAATTAGCCTTGGTGCAAAACTTTGTCCCGGGCCGCCGGTCGCAAAACGTCATTGCTGCGTGTCTCTATGTAGCGTGCCGCCATGAAAAGACCCCTCATTTGCTTATAGACTTTAGCTCGCGCCTCCAGATCTCTGTATATTCGCTCGGTGCCACATACCTCAAGCTTGTACGGGCGCTTCAGATCCAGCGCTTACCGTTGGCTGACCCTTCTCTATTTATCCAGCATTTTGCTGAACGGCTCCAGTTCAATGAACACACAGCTAAGGTATGTAGGGATGCCACCAAGATCGCCCAGCGCATGTCTTCCGATTGGATTTACGAGGGTCGTCGCCCGGCGGGTATTGCTGGTGCCTGTCTCCTTTTGGCGGCACGGATGAATAATTTTAGGCGTTCTCACGCGGAAATCGTGGCGGTGGCGCGGGTGGGCGAAGAAACTTTACAAAAGAGACTCAACGAATTCAAGAATACCTCGTCGGCGGCACTCTCGGTGCTGGAGTTCCGTGACTCGGCCCATACAAACGACTCGCAACCGCCCTCTTTCCTGAAAAACAGGGCCATCGAGTCGAAAATTGAGAAATTACTTAAACAAAGGGCTCACACCTTGAAGAAATACCAGGAGCTAGCCAAACGCCGGGAACTCTTTAAACATTTGGATTTGATTGATGACCCAAACCTCGTTTCCGGGCTTTCTGATGCTCATGTTATTACAAATGATGTCACCACCAGTGCTTCTGCAAATGATGCTGCTAGTGATTCTGCGAATGCTGATACTGCCAGTGATACTGCAAACGATGCTGCTGCCACTGCTACTAATGAATCTGCGGCCGCAAATGCTGAAACTAATGCTGAAACTATAAATTCTGACAATGCTACTTCTGCTACTACAACCCCTGCAATTGCTACTTCTACCACTGAAAATGCCGATACTCCAAGTTCTGCAAACACCAATGATGCCACTGAAAGCTCGGCCAATAATGACACTATTAACACCACTTCTGTGATTGAAAAGTCCACTGAAAACGTGTCAGAGAAGGGCGCTGATGAGCTTGAGGCGCAGAATGTTGCTCTGGAGAATGAGCATCCTGAAAATAGCAATATTCTGCCTTCGACCAGCTCAACCAGTCGACTACAAGAAAACGAAAAAGAAACACCAGAAAATCAGAAAGAACCAGCCGCTCCTCAAGAGAAAGCCCACTCGGAAAGTTCGACAACTGATCCTGTCAAGACTCGCGCAAAAGAACCAGCAAAGGTCTCAAAAGTCGTACCTACCCAAGCTCCACGCCGCTTACGGTCTCACGCTCGTGAAGCCAAGTCTAAAAACGATCCTGAAGTGCAGCCTGAAACTGCACCAGCAGTTGAACCACAGATTGAAAATCAGACTGAGAATGAACCAGCAGCTCAACCACAGGCAAGCACTCAGTCAGAAAATCTGCCAATAGGCCTGCCTCGACCCCAGACAAGCGCTACCTCACAAATCACCAATTCCCAACATAAAACAAGCCCAGAAAGCACAGACCCGAGTGAAAAAACAACCAGCATGAAGTCAGATGGCAAAGGAGCAGAAGAGGAAGAAATTAATGAATTGTTTGTGCCCGACTCTGATTCCGACGATGACGATCCATTTGGTTATAAAACACTTCCTGATAATTCTGATGAGGCCGATGCAGACTACGAGCAACATCACCAGAAAATCATTAGCATTAGGCAGAGATCCCTTCGGCCAAGCACAATTAATGCTTCCAATGCTCGTGCCACCAAAAAGACCGGAAGACTTGGAAGTATTACTGACTCACCAGCACTGGGTCGTCTTGCACGTCTCGCTAACGGAAGCACTTCTGAGATGCGTAAAAAGAAAAAGGAGATGCAATTGAAAAAGAAGGAGGAGCTTCAGAAAAAAAAGGAGGAGCTCGAGAAAAAGAGAGAGGAGCTGCTGAAAAGAAAAGAAATGTTGATGTTGAAGAAGAAGGAGGAGAAGGAGAAACAAAAGGCCGAAGAACTAGCAGCTCGTGAGGATGAACTCTTGAAAGCAGTTCTCCGAGGAGGTGACATCAAAGAATCGGATTTAGAGGCTGCTTTGGATAGGATCTTACAAGGCCAGAAGAAGTCGCTTGATTCGTCACTTTACCGGACCCCAGCACAGCTCCAGAATGAAACTGACTTTCTCAAGCAGATCGACTTGGACAGGCCCAGGAACTTGGTTAAAAACAATCCTACCACTAGTCAGATTCTCGCAAAAGTTCGTGATGACGAGACCATTGATTCGGATGACGAGGATGAAGAAGTTTTAAATGTGAAACTTGATGAACACGATAAGCAGCAGAAAGAACGTATTTGGATCGCACTCAATCACGACTTCTTGATTGAACAAGAGAAAAAACGTTTGAAAATCGAGGCTGATATATTGACCGGTAACACCTCCGGTCAGCCACGGAAACGCCGGAAGATAAAAGAATCAGATCCGCTCTTGAATGATTCTGCAGTTGCTAGTGCCATTAATCTGATTGGAGAAGATGGCCGCATGATTTCACCGGCAGAGAATGCTAAACAAATGTTGCAGAAGAAGCTGTTTTCGAGAAAGATTAACTACAGCAAAATCGGAGACTTATTCAATGAATAAGTGTTTCATTCTCACGCTATACTTATAGGCATTCTTTGGTTTATTCGTGATGAGAATCGATGGTGCGTGTTATGGGCCAGATTACATTTGGTGAAAGTCTACAGTTCGCGTTGGGCCCTCTGTTCTAACATATGGATCGAGCTAAAGCCGGGCCTTAACCCCGATTTTTTTTTCCCGGGTATTACATTGAACACATTGATGTTCACTCATATTCATTATCTTTTTTTTTTCGGTGTCTTCTCTGATGGTCGGGTTCCTTCGCTATGTGTGTTTATCTTCATAACCTCGCATGTTGGCCCTGGACTTGGGACCAACGCGCATCGACGCTTGGACCCCCATATCAGACCTGCACCGAGGACATTCCGATGGCTGCGATGACTTGAGAACAAAATTTGAAAGAAAGCTACACCTCAGAAAAAATCAGAAACTTCAATTCCTGAAATATATATTGGCAAAAATGGGTAAAAAGAGAAGAGCAGCTATCCTCCCGACTAACATCATCTTGTTACAAAACGTTGTTAAGAGAGATCCGGAATCTTATCACGAGGAATTTGTGCAACAATACTCTCACTATGAGTCGCTCAGAGACATTTTCTTGATGAACCCTTCAGCCGACCAAGGTACAGAATTCTCCGATTTGATCGGCTTTGTAAGTGCTGTGTGCTCGTGCTATCCTAAGGAAACTGCCAATTTCCCTGAAGAGTTGAAGAACATTCTTTTGAGTAACCATAGAGATTTGCCTCTGGAGCTTAGAGAAAAAATCGTCCAATGCTTGACCATGTTGAGAAACAAAGGTATTATCAGCGCTGAGTCTCTCATTCTGACGTTGTTCCCACTCTTACAGTCATATAGCAGCACATCGCAAAATTCCTCGACTTCGTCGCAGAATGCTAAGGCCGTCAGAAAGCAGATCTACAACACCTTGGTCACTTTGTTGAAATCATTGAACTCTGGTGGTAAAAACCAAAAGATCAACCGTTCCACACAAGCTTTGCTTTTCAACTTGTTGGAGCAGCGAGACTCGCAAGGATTCTGGGCTACAAAATTGACGCGAGAGTTATGGAGAAGAGGTATTTGGGACGACACAAGAACCGTGGAAATCATGACCCACGCAGCTTTGCACCCGGATATTAAGGTTGCTGTTGCCGGTGCCAGATTCTTCTTGGGTGCTGATAAAGAGAGAAACGAACATCTCGAAGACGATCTGTCTGATGATGAAAGTTTCGATATGAATGCCTTGAAACATAAGGCCCAGCATAATAAGAAGTCCGGTAAACGGAGTAGGAAGGTGGACCAGGCTATTAAAACAATGAAGAAGAAGGGAAGTGCTAAGGTATCTGCTACTTACTTAAATTTCTCTGCCATTCACTTGCTCAGAGACCCTCAAGGTTTTGCCGAGCAGCTCTTCGATGGGCACTTGAGTCACAAGAACGCCAACAGATACAACTTGGAACAAAAGATTTTATTCATGAACCTTGTTTCGAGACTTGTGGGTACCCATAAGTTGACTGTGTTGGGTCTCTATTCGTTTTTCTTGAAATTCTTGACCCCAAAGCAAAGAGATGTTACTCAGATCATGGCCGCTTCTGCGCAAGCCTCTCACGACTTAGTTCCTCCCGAATCGATCTCTCCTGTTGTTCGTAAGATTGCTGACGAGTTTGTCAGTGACGGTGTGGCAGCAGAGGTTGCCGCTGCGGGTATCAATACCATTAGAGAAATCTTGGCAAGAGCTCCTTTGGCCATCGAGCCACCATTGTTGCAGGATTTGGTACAATACAAGGGTTCGAAATCAAAGGCTGTTATGATGGCAGCAAGATCGTTGATTTCTTTATACAGAGAGGTTGCACCAGAGATGTTGCAGAGAAAGGACAGAGGAAAGGTTGCGTCAATGGAGATGCAACATGGCGAGAAGAAGGGATTGCCTAGTTTTGGTGTGGAGAGCACTACGGTTACCTCAGTTCCAGGACTTGAACTTTTGGCCAAGTGGAGAAAGGAGCAAGGCCTTGAGGATGCAAATGCCGATGAGGACGATGCCAACTGGGAGGTTGAAGAAGATAATGCAAGCGACGTTGAAGGTGATTGGATTACGGTTGAATCGGATAAAGAAATCAATATCTCCGACTCCGACTCTGATGATGAAGACGAAAACAAAGAAACCAAGGAAACTAAAGGAGATGGCGAAGATGTTGAAGACCCTATGGCTGATGAGGATTCCGATCTTGAACTTTCTGATGATGAGGATGAAGCTAACGCCGATGACGACAGTGAACAACCTGTAAAGAAGAAGGCCAAGACTGACGTCAAGGCACCTTCTGCCGAAGAGGCCATGAACGAAATGTTATCCAGCCGGTTCTTGACCCCCGCTGATTTTGCCAAGATGGAAGAGTTAAGAGTCCAAGCAGGTGTGGACAAGATCTTGGGCAAACAACAAAACGAGGAGGAAGTCGACTCCACGAAGTTGGTGGGCAAGGTCAAGTACAAGCAATTGCGCGAGGAGAGAGTTGCACACGCCAAGGAGGGAAGAGAAGAACGCGACAAGTTCGGCTCGAGAAGAGGGAAGAGAGAAGTTGCCCATTCTACGACAAACAAGGAGAAGGCCAGAAAGAAGAATTTCGTCATGATGATCCACAAGAAGGCTGTGCAAGGAAAGCACAAGTTGTCGCTCCGGGACAGACAGAAGGTATTGAGAGCGCACATCGACAAGCAGAAGAAGAAGGGCCATTGATGTATGGTGATATCTCTGTTTTTTATTTCTACTCAAAGAATCTATTTATCTTGGTTCGGTCGTATTTGGTTAGTTTGCAATAAAAATACATCATATTATTTATGGAACAGTTACATCCCTCTAGGTATGGAGGGGAAGTTCAAGAAATTACATCAAAACAAGTTTAGAAATGAAGGTAGTTTTCCACACGAAACACGTCTAAGAGAAGTGAGGACTCATCTAAGCTTGTGGATCGCTCTTCTTCTTCTTCGCCAGCTTCTCGTTTGACTCTCTGTCTTTTCTCTTTTTAGAAGGCTTGTTCTGAGCTTGGACCTGAGCTTGGACCTGAGCTTCCACGTTAGCCTGCAACTCCTCTGCTGCGATGGCGGCTGCGGCCACCTTGGCTGCTGCAGCTGCTGCATCCTCAACGGGTTCCAGACTAGCCTCGCTGGTGTTGGTATTCTTCTTTGCAGCCTTCTTCTTCTTCTTAGGCTTGTCAGCAGAAGCTGGGGCTGGGGCTGGGGCTGAGACCTTTGGTGCTGGTGCTGCTGGTGCTGGTGCTGCTGGTGCTGGTGCTGCTGGTGCTGGTGCTCCTGGTGCTGGGGCCTTTTGAGCTGGGGCCTTTGGTGCTGGGGCCTTTTG
>JAJMAK010000135.1:0-42479 GCA_030572615.1 Metschnikowia lachancei
CCATTATAGCGGCGGTCCTCCCCGTGTCGGTAAAAGCAACTGAAGTCTGAAATACCGTCCAGGTAAATCATCTTCATGTTTACTGCACAAATCATCTTGACCATGTCCTCAATGCTCCACTCGTCATCTGCACCCACATTGAAAGTTTCCCCAAACTGCCTTTTGGCCCTTGCATGTTGTTCAACAACATCAACCGCACGAACAAAGTCTTGCACGAGCAATTATTGTCTTTTGTGCTTTCCACTGCCATGGATAGTGATTTGTTTTTCTAATTCAATCCCAAACCCTGCTTTAGCATTTCTGAGATCATCCATAGTGACCGCTATACGTTTTTCTGGGCACTGTCTTGGGTCATACACGTTATTTGTCCGTTTTATGGTTACTGGTAACTTATATGTTATTCTCATAGCATCCTTTCAGATGCCCTAGGGCCGATATGTTCAAGTTTGGTGCCTTTCAAGTTTGGTGCCTTTCAAGTATCGGGAGATAATTTTCACCCCTTGCCAACGTTTTTGTTTTGGGCTTTCGAGGTACCCAACAAGCTGCTGCAAAAGCCAGTTCGCCTCAAGCGAGCTGTTCTTCTCAAAAGTACAACTCTCCTCTGTCTTTCTGTCAATATTCAAGTCGATGTCCCTGTCAGGTAAAGTATAAGCGATTAAAACTCTCGCGCTCAAACACCTCGTTGCACCGATTCCGCCGAAACAAGTCACCACGCTGCACCGTTCGGCCCGAGACAAGTAATTACGTTTCACTGTTTCCGGAAGTCGGAATATATAACCCCCGGTATTTCCACATCTAATGATGGAATAACCATTCTTATTTTAACTACTTTTCTTACTTAATAAGTTTCACTCTTCAATCAATATTCAATCTTCAATCAATCAATCAATCAATTGACAAAGGAACACTATCTTCAAACCCTCTTCTTACATGTTTCTTCCGTCTTCTTCTTACAATTTGCAGACTTAATTACTTATTTCTGACAGTCCCCTGCTGGAATGTTTTGAGGGGTACAATTTTCCAGGTTGTATTCGCGGAGGTCCGAGTCAATGTAGTCACCCAAGTGAAGCTTTTCCCGCATCCCGCACATTATCGAGTCTGCCTTCGTTTCTGGTTGCAATAAGAATATCCTCGTCAAACCCACCAATGAACACCAACTTCTGATTAGCACCTCTATGAAAGAGGGCCGGGCCACACCATTGGTACCATTGGTGACCTTGAAACCCCCTGGGTTCTGAGGGCCTTGTACGTTGTCAACCTGTTACGCTTGAAATACCGGGGCTCTTATAGAGCCATCTACGAGCTTCTTGAGTAAGACATACTTCTCCCATTTTCGGTCCGAAACAAATGGACCGGTGGGGCTATTATATGCACATCTCTACAAATCAAGCACTCCTTCAGCACAGGAAGTGTTTGACTCCAGCAGACTTTCCAGTTGGGGATCACGTGAGAACACGCAAAATAGTTTTTCCTTCCATTTTTCTTATTTTTGGAAATAACCACTTGGTAAGTGACAACGGGCCAGCAAACCTGCGAGGCCATTATCACATGCGAAATCAATTAATGCGCGATGGCCCTCTCTCCATTCGATACACTCCTGACTCTTATCAGTAACCAGTCGTGTGAGAATGGTGAACATGTAAAGGGAACACAACCCTTAAATTTGGGGATTTTATGAGACGGAGACAATACTACGACGTGTTTTCAACGCACAGAATGATTTCCACCACATTGATTTGTTTCAACCCAGTTTACATGACCTAGGTTAGCGGAACACGTGACTCGCACGTGACGTGCACGTGACCCACCATGTGGCAACTTCTACCTTTTTGTTGGTCTTTATTCATGCACAACCAAACGCCTCCCTGTATCCCAAAAAGCCAAGAAACTTTCACGTAAAGATGAAAATCACATGGAGATCTGGGAGAGCCAACATATGTGGAATCAAAAGAAGAAGACTCACAGTAAAATAAGAAGGAAGAGCAATATGTCTAAAGTGATACATGAAATCCACCAACCGGAGTGAACAGTCGCACGATCAAACTGGGTGCCACAGCGTGAATCATAAGCAGTATCATGTCCCAGCTACATGAATTAGGCTCAAAAACGCGTTCTAGAAAGCATGGTAATGACTACTGGGGAAAGCAAAGCCGCACCCAGACGCAAAGGTTTGGACATTTCTTGTGGGTGCATAAGCTGTGCTAATGCAATCGTTTTGAGTGAGAATCACAGACATGGAAAATCACCCTTTAGAATAACAGTAGGGGTAAACTTTTCTAGGGACTTTCAACTTATTTGAATAGAGATGGAGTATGAATAAGATTGTTAGGGGGAGAGCAATGGGCTGGGTTAAGCAGCTGCGCGGCTGTTTCGAGGTTTTTCCGGAGTGCATATTTCCTGCCTCTTTATCTCTGTTGATGCAGGCACCTCTCCTCTTGCAGATGCATGGTTTGATGAAATTTGCGCCCATAAATCAACACTGGAAGACAAGAAAAATGTATAAAGGGAGTGAAGTTTTCACTATGGCCCTTGAAAAAAGATTTGAAGACATATCGACACCAACTGTTTGCCTTGTGCTCTTTTTTTGTGTTCTTTTTTAAGCTTTTTGTGCCCTTTTTTGTGCTCTTGGCTCATAACACTACCCTCCATTGATATACTAATAGACCACAATGGCCTCCAGAGATCTCCCCCACTCCCTCGACGATGCTCTCTTTGGATGGGCAAGAAAGATCCCCGGTGAAGTATCTTTCCGCCATGCCGAAGAAAAAGACGAAAACGGCGAAGTCAAAAAGGTCCATGCCAAAAACTTGTGGCCCGCTTTTATCTCCGGAGCAGGGTTGTTTTCGGACGGATATGTCAACAACTCCATTTCAACAGTCACCACGTGTCTCTCCATGATCTACGGTAAGAAATATAAGGAATCTCTTGCGATTTCCAATATTTCCGCCATTGCATTTGCGGGAACTGTCATTGGCCAGTTGACTTTTGGGTATATCTCTGACCACGTTGCCAGAAAGGGTGGAATGATGATCGCCAACGTGCTTTTGATCTTGTTCACCATTCTCTGTGCAGTGGCCACATGGGGAAAAACTCCGAACGGATTGTTTACCTCCATCACAGTATTCAGATTCTTCTTGGGTATTGCCATTGGTGCAGAGTACCCTACATCGTCGGTTATTGCGTCGGAGTTTGCAAACCAATTGCCTCCAGGATACCGAAACAGGTATTTTTGCTGGTTCACGCATTTTGCCATTGACGCGGGGTTTGTGGTGTCTTCGTTTGTGCCGTTGGTGTTGCTCTGGATCTTTTCTAAGAAACATTTGAATGTCATCTGGAGATTAACTTTGGCCCTCGGTGTGTTTCCGCCTTTGGCCCTTTTTTTCATGAGGAGAAAAATGAAAAACTCTGATGCCTTTGATAAGCTCCACATGAAGTCAGTTAAAAAGTTTCCCTTGTGGCTTGTGGTGAAATTTTACTGGTTCAGATTGACGGTAGTATCGCTCATTTGGTTCGTCTACGATATTCCTGTGTACTCGTTTGGGCTCTACTCATCCTTCATCCTTTCTGAAATCTTGCCTGGAAATAACACATACAAGGCATGGGGCTGGAACGTGGTGTTCAACTTATTCTACCTCCCGGGCTCTTTCTTGGGCGGCTATGCCACGGACTACTTGGGCCCCAGGCTCACTTTGTTCATTGGCCTTACTCTCCAAGGAATCATCGGCATTGGAATGACTGCCGGGTACTCGCACTTGAAAAACCACATTGCCAGCTTTGTTGTTGTGTATGGAATCTTCATCACACTTGGGGAGTTTGGCGCGGGAAATAATGTGGGGTTATTGGCGTCGAAGACGTCGGCTACTCCAATCAGAGGCCAATACTACGGAATTGCCGCTGCCATTGAAAAATTGGGTGCGTTTGTTGGAACATACATTTTTCCAATCATCATCAGAAAAAACGGTGGATACTCCAGCGATAAGGGCATCAAGACGGCGTTTTATGTGGCATCGGCGTTATGTTTTTTCTCCGCTTTCCTTGCCTTGTTCTTTTGTCCTTCCATCGGCCAAGACTCCATTGAAAAGGAGGACATTGCGTTTGTCGAGTACCTACAAGCCAATGGCTATGATATTTCCCAATTGGGCAATAATGGTGAAGAGGAGGTGGGTGATACTGAGAGTAATAACTCGGAGAAAAAGACCGCAGACGAGAAGGTGTATACTATTTAGAAAAGTGGACTTTTCTTGGTTTTAACGGGTGAGACGTTTTTGTGCAAAAGGCATGTTCACTTTCTCAATGTGGTTTTACACACGAGGTAAAACTTAGTCGATGTTATCAAAAAAACATTGTTTTGATTAGTGGTTCGCAAGAATGTTGACTCATAAAATATAGTGAAATCTATCAAAAGGTAAAGAAAGATGATGATTCATAAGAAATCTTTGCGCCCCATTAGCACAAGCAGGAGGGGAAACCAAAGCTTAACTCAAGAGGGAAGCTTCCATCATCCACCAAGCAGCAACTCAGTTCAATGTGTTGAGGAGCTTGATGATGGATCTGTAGTACAATTGACTCGAACCATTGAACCCATTGATACTTTCGGGGTAAGCTTCACTTTTTCCATTGACTCAGTAGAGGCTTTGAGAGAAGAAGTTACCGAGTTAATTGCGCAACTGTCGGATTTAGGTATGACGATACCAAACCCATACTCTGACGCTATAAGAAATGACATGGATGGCAAATGGAAAGAAGCAGGTGACCTTGAAATGTCTTCTCATACTTCTTCTAGAGAAGAGGGTTTGCAATTTATGATCGTAGACAACAATTGAGCATGTATTTCTCGATAGAATGGGTTCAAGAATAACCCACCATATTCACGACGATCCTAGTGTATCGTAGGAACTTCTTCTATGGTAAATCAGGATGAAACTGCCATGACTACGATGAATCATAATGCTTTAATATTGCCGCTACTTTGCCTGAAAAAGGGAATCTTGATACTTAGGAAATATATAGAGCAGAAGCACGTCAGTTCAAAGAAACCAAAGATTGATACTCACACTTCGAAAATATCCACGCCTTTTCCATTTCGTTTTCAAAGTCTTCTTCAACAAAATCTCCATCGGTAAATCGTGTAGGTTTATCGAACTTTTTGTCAATGCCGATGGGTTCGGGGGTTTCCAGTTGCGCGGCATGCCCACTGGTCGTATCTTCGTCGGGGATTTCTTCGGGAGTGAAGATCCCCCGTTATTTGAATATTGCCAAAATCTTTACTGTATTTGAAATTAGCCTACCTCTCTTATTTGTGAATATGTTTACTATTCGAGAAAAAACGCTCCTGAGGGTGCTGACATAGCAGCCACAGCAAAGAACTCCCTTGCCATGCGGGAAATCATATTGGCTCCTGTTCTCGCTTGGATCTCTAAGGAACGTTTCAAATTCGTCTTTGGTTCAACCCGATCTGTAATTAATTCTTCTGCGAGCTTCTTTTTTTACTAGTGGTAGGCTTGAAAAAGAATTCTTTAACTTGAATCCACATACAGGCTTTTTGTTGCTTTCTCCGGACTCAAGAAATCAGATTATGTTGACGTATAAGGGAAGAAGCACTTTCAAATGGTCTAGCGATCAACTGATTGGTGTCAAGAGAGATCCTGGAGGATCACCGGTGAGAATCTCGTTTGAAGATATCGTCCAGACAGATGAAGAGGAGTGATGATATTTGGCTGAGAAGAAGTGTCTTAAACGTGTTGGAATCTTTAAGGATGCCCAATTTGAAAAAGAAAGGATACCGAAATAGCCTAAATTTTGAGTTTTTCCTATTAAAAAAACATTTATTCCGGTGTAGATGTTTTTCTTCATATCATGAATGGAAAAGTCACTAAAGCAAGTCTTTAAATCTTCAAATATTGTAGGAAGGCTTTATAGAGGTGAAAGATTTAAGCAAATTTTGGAAAAGCCTTGTATTTATTAGGTGAAAGGCGAAAGAAAAGTCCCCAACGCTTCAGGAATGCTTCTAAGAATTTGATGGTGTATTTTCTTGGGACTTCTGATAAATGGGATGGAAAATTTAATTTTGTCGCCCAAGAAACTCTCATTTTTACTAATTTGTACGGTTTACCGAGTACATTAGGAAAATAAAGCAGCTTGTTTGACGTGGAAGCAACTTTTTCTCGCCTGCTCCAAGCCAAAAGCAATTTTTCTTTCGGGAATTCGTCGTCCTTCGAATCGTCCTTCGAAGAAATCAACTTGATTAAGACGTCCTAAATCACGGAGATCGTTCGATTGATTGTAGGGTAAGTCGTTCATTATTGTAGGTAATACGTGCTTGGCCCGTTTATCCAGAAGGAGGAAGGGCGGGTACTATATAACTACGCACGGCCAACTCGGAAAACAATAGAGTAGCGGGCGGGCATAAGAGTGCTGGTTAGACCACGAAACATGAGGGGATATAATAGCGCAGTCGCCTTGGTAGATGTATGTCGGCCGGACGCGTGCGCACGTATCGGCCAACCCTCAGTGGGCCGTATCGGTTACAATCTATATAGCGTTGTGATTAGGATATTTTGAGATACATCTAGTGTTGTGTGCTTGGCCTTGTCCTGGGTGATTGGCCTTTTCAGCCAGGTATGACCAGAGATGATTTATTCAACATCAATGCATCAATTGTTCAATCTTTGGCACAAGGCATTGCCTAAAATACCCCTAAAGCATTTCTTTGGTTATCTCGAACCCAGTCAACTCTACCGTACCTGTGGTGGTGGAAACATTGAAGAAAAATACATTCATTTCACAACTTTTCCCCGGAGAAACGAAACCAACAGATTTCGATATCCCAGTAATTGGAGGCCACTCTGGTGAGAGTATTGTACCATTATACTCGATTGGTGCTAAGGCTTACTACGACAAATTAACTGCGGATCAGAAAAAGGAGTTGGTCAACAGAGTCCAGTTTGGTGGTGACGAAGTTGTCAAGGCACAGGATGGTGCTGGATCCGCCACTTTGTCTATGGCATATGCTGGATACCGTTTGGCGGAGTCTTTATTGGAGGCTGCCACTGGAAAGACCGTTGTGGAGTGTACATTTTTGACTTTTGACCCTTCCATCAAGGGTGCCGCAGAAGCGAAAAAGTTGGTCAATGGTCTCGGTTACTTCTCCCTTCCTGTCACTTTATCGAAGGACGGTATTGCTGAGGTGCAATATGACATTTTGGAAAGAGTCTGTCCTGATGAGAAGGATTTGTTAGCTGTGGCGATTGAGCAGTTATCCAAGAACGTTGAAGGTGTTACTTTTCTTACTAAGTAGTATGGCCAGTTGCTGACATACCTATTTATAAACATATAATTCCTCAAAAGCCAAGAAAAAAGGGGGCGAAGATCCAAAGAAGTAGAAGAAAGCATATCTGATTAAGCGTTCGCTCGAATCGGGCACCAATACCACTATGCGCCAAATTGATCAATTTCCTTTTTCTTTAAACCTTTTATCACTTTGACATAAGCTAATTTGAAGATAATCTTTGTTGAGAGGAAGGAAATCACCTTTTCGTGTGACTTCTTTTTTAACACCAAATCCTCATACACTCAAGTTACTATGTTTTTTCAAGACCACACATGCGATATTTAGTGGACTCCGTATGATCTAACTGAAAAACATTTGCTCCAGTGAAGATGGATTCTTTCCTTTTCGAACTTGACCGATTACATAGTTGAAATGTCACACTCCGCACACATGTGTGTTCGAATCACGATAAGTTTTGTTTTTCCTTTGTAAGCATGATAATACTCGTTATCCAATGTTGTCGGATATAAATCTCAACACTAATTTTTTGCACATAATTAGGTCATCGAATTTTAGCTGACCGGTCTCAGAAACACTCATGGTTTTGTAGAATGGCACAGTTATTTCAGTGGTTTTTTAAATATTTTTCTGTATTATATAGTTAGATAATGATAACTCTCTTTTCGTTGAACTATTCTTTTTGAAGCTTCTCTGAAGAGTTTTTTCAGTATTAATTCATCTGTGTGTCTGTTTAATAGGTTAGCAAATACATTTTGGCCAAAAAGACCATGAAATAAAGCCGTTCAGGTGATGATTCGTCTATTTCCCTTCTCTCTCTACTTGTGGTTTACATGACATCAAGGGTACATCATCTATTCCCCTCGCAGTGCCAGTTGTGGGTAAGAAACACCGACTGACGTGAGTAAGCAGCACTATCTTGTCTTCTCGTCTGAGTGGGGGATAGTGGGTCTAAGTTTCACACTGCATCATGACTGACATCATGTTATGCAATCTTCCACGACTAAAAAAATATAAAATACTTCTATTAAACTTTTAAGGTCTATATGCTCTACCCCGATCTGGTGGCCTTCACCACCACAGGTATCATTCCTCCAGTCGAAAGCGTGAATCTTCTATGGCCAAACACAACAATAAACAGGCGAATAGTGCCTGCATGCGTGGTGGTGGAAATGATGGAGTTTTCCACCGCCTTGGTCTTATCCACCTTTCCCAAGGCACTGTTCCAGTCCTCGTCAAACAAGCTCTGGCACACCGAGTTGACTCGTAACGCAAGTTCATCTGCAGCTTCTCTTCTAGGGTTATGGAGAGGATCTTCCTCTGCAAATCCAGCCTCAGTCTCAAAGCCGTACTTCGAAAAGCGCTCTTCAATCACGCTTTTCGTTGACCGCTTGTCGCACAAGTTTTGCCCAATGGTCTCACGCATCTTCTCGATGATCAATGGGTGTTTATCACTTGGCCTGAGGCCCTCCCACGTGTATACAGAAGTCCAGCACGATCTCTGCAAAGGAGACGCGTAGAACTTGCTAGGGATTGGGGCTCCGTGCTCGCGCACCTCAATAGTCCATGCCTGGTTGTTTTCCTTGGCCTGGGCAATCCCCAAATCTGTAAGCATGGGGTCTGGTCCAAACACAACCTCACCATCGGTGCCTAAATTGTACCACTTCTCGTTCCATGCATCGATGCCGTATTTATCCACGACATAATTATGGAACCCTTGTCCGTGACGTGCACAGATCACCAACTTATAACAAACGTTATCGGGGGCATTAGCATTGAGTTCGGCGAGTTCCGACTGCATCTGCGCCCATGGTTTTTTGCGGCCCATATTGGTCTCTGTATACCGAAAATGCAAGTCGTCGGTTTCCGGGTCGGCCTGCTGGAAAAACCCCGGAACAACCTCAAACCTCCAAGGAAACTGTTCGGGGTTCTTGGCTACTGCTGCATGGAGTTTTTCCTCGTATAAGCTCTCGAGTTCCGGAAATGCATGTGCATCCTCGTAGTCACATTCGGAGGGCACCAACAACGACATGGTTTCTATTTATGTGTTTATTAACCAAATAATTTCCGTTCTTTTTGATGTCCGGAGCTGATGAAGGCATATATATATTATCCGAGACCGACATGCATGCATGCAGCGGGGTAGATTTCTTTTTCTTTGTTGAATCCCCGCGCGTGTCCGGAAAAACTCCCCGGATCTCGTATTTAATGACCATGGTGCCCCACTGTCATTGGGGGAGGAAGACGTGGGGGCTTGTCGACCGTAAATGCGCTTTAACATGACAATATTAACTGTTTAAATGTTCAACTGTAAGAAAGACTTTCTGATTTGAAGACGTCTGATTGATACTGTAGTGCTTCATCGGATCGAGAACGGGTGCATCTGTTTATCTCGCATGATACTCTGTTTTTTTTCTGTTTCCTCACACTGATTTTTCTATTCTCACTATATTACTGGTCCAACAGATTGTGGATCGAAATATAAATCTAAAAATTGTAATTTTCCAGGGTTTCGGATTACTTGTTGAACCTTGTGTGGTAAGTGGGGTCGGCCTGCCCCCGGAACTTCCATTTCCGAGGGTTGCAATGCATTTGTGGGGACGGCAGGCGTGTCGGGCGATTTTATTTGCAACGTTGTATCACGTGATGGCGCTACCGCTATCTCGACTGGCGTCTAACATTATGCCTTTCATTTAATTATCTTTATAGATAATTGGCCAGCACAAAACTCTGCCTTTGACGCAAACACAAATGTCCATTCTACAGATTCTGATACTTTGCGGGTGTAAAATACCCGTACCTTTTAGATAGAGCCGCTCTAGTTCACCTCATGAGAGCCACTACAGTAACTTGTATTTTCAGTAGTTTGTGTTATTGTAAAGCTAAAATACACGCTGTTCCGGGATACAGCCACATCACACCCTGATGGGAGTGGCACAACACCCTGGATACAGCCTTGAGGTTGGTGAGCTCAGTCTGATTAAGTTTTCCTCGAAGAGGCAGACTTAAAGTCAGGCTTAAACTCGGGTTTCTTCGTACCACTGGCACCTTGTCCTTTCTTTCTAATTTGGAATTTCGTTACCAATGGAATATGGTCCGAGGGAAAATGTGCGTTGGGTATACCGATTTGTTGAGCAAAATATTCTTCGTCCGCCTTGCCCAACAACCCTTTCACTTGCAAAGAGTTGGTGGAGTACCAGACATAGTCTATTTCGTTGGTGAATGTTGGTGTAAAGTTGGAGAATGGGAAGTCTGAGCCAAGATGGTCATAGGCTGACTTCAATTTGAACGAATGGTGAAATCCATCTTCGGTAAATCTACCATAGTCTCTTCCCTCCATGTCTTCATGATTGGAAACAGCACCACTAGAAATGAGCTGATATACAGCACTCTTCTTCGTGGAGTTAAAGTCACCACAAATAACCATTGATGTATTCTTCACCTCATCAGAGTTGTTGGTGCCCTTGAACTTCCTTATGATTCCTTGCATCTCCTCCAACAAGATTCCTACTTGCAATGTTTTAACGTCGTTAAACGCAGGGTCCCAATGCAAATGTGTGTTCACAACAACAATCTTTTCGCCACTCTCCACGTGTTGTAGGTATGCAATTAAAGCAATGTGATCCTTGTTCATAAATCTGTTGAATAAGTCTTTGGTCTTCTTGTAACGGTCGGACGCCATGCAAACTGTGTTAAATTCAAGGTTTTGCTTTTGGATCAACTGGAACTTGGAGGCACGGTAGAACGTGGCGCATCCGTCAACTTTCTTGGCTTCAAGTTCACTCATTGTCTTCGATCTAGTTTTGCTGAAAAAGAATCCTTTGTAGCCGATTGCGGACATGATAGGCACCCAGAATTCATGGAATGTTCTGGTCTCCACTTCTTGTAAGCAAACGATATCAGAGTTGTAGCGAATGATCTCCTCCTTCAATGCATTCCTTCTGAATCCCCAGTCGAGGGCCCACGAAGGTGTATACTTGTACATTTTTGTCGTAGCGTAATGCTGACACAATGTATTATACGACATTAATGTGAATGAGTCTGCGGAGTCAGCATCAAGATGGTCGTCTGTGTATGCGTTAGGATTCTGCACAGGATCAATCACATCACCATCGTCCTGCAACAAAAGCCAGGATCTGGGCTTGGGTTCAGGGTATGTCGGATCCATGTCTCTGTAGTGAGTTATCAACGCCTTTGTGCCCTGCTCGGCAATTAAATTTGCGATATTCAAGTCAATTGGATTACCTTCGATTCCCAAAAATAACAACTCTATCAAGTTGCGAAACTGGTGAGGTAAGGTCTTAATGTTGTTATCGAACAAGTAAAGATATCTCAAGTTGTAGCACAAGCCTAACTCCGGAGGGATCTCACTGATTCTGTTTTGAGACAAATCAAGCACTCTTAACCCATGCAACTTTTTCACCACCAGTGGTACGGTTGTGAGCTTATTGTTGTTCAAATACAAAGATTCCAAAAACTCATATTGGAACAATTTGGGAGCTATGTTGAGCAAGCCTTGGCCGGAAAAATCTATGTGGCACCAAAGCTGTTTGCCCTGAGTACGTGCACTCATTCTCTGCTCCTCGTCCTCCTCCAAATCGACTTTCTTATTACGCATCAAAGCTGCGGGGGTTGCGTAGGTTTGTGCCGCTTTCTGTTGTTTCTCCTGCTCCTCCAACGCAGCAACAATCGTCTTTGTTGCGTCGATCAACGTTACAGTCTTCACATCCGCGTATGGGTTCTTCTGTTTCCTGGAATTCTGTGCAAATTGACGGGCATAATAGTGGGGCATGTCTTCGGTACGCGATAATTGACATAACTGCACCTGGTGCTGCCAGTACACCGACGAAGGATCGTCGACATTGACAGAATTGACCTTATTTGGCGAAGGGAAACCCCCTGCACCCAAATGAAGAGCCTGTGAAGGTTGTTGAGGAATAACACCTTGCTGGTTGATAAACTTTGGTTGGTTCAAGCGTGGAAGCTGCGAGTGAAGTGCATTTTGTGCCTGATACTGAGTTAATGGAGGTTGCTGCTGGGATGAATGTGGCTGTTGTTGTTGCTGTTGCTGTTGCTGGGGATGGTTCTGAGGCTGGTATTGTTGCAGCGGAAAAAAGTTGAGTCCCGGGCCGGCCCTTTGGAAAAAGTTTGGGTCCGCGTTGAACCCGTCTTGTTGTGGCTGCTGCTGTTGTTGTGGCAACGAGTGTTGGCCAGCTTGTCCTTGCGGCTGATGGGAATGACCCTGTTGCAACTGTTGAAGCAAAATCTGCTGAGAGGGCACGCCAATCAGCGACTGTTGGAATTTGTGATTTACGTTCATCATGCAACGAGGCACAATGCTCTTGAAACGGGTGAAACTGAAGCTTGCGTAACGAGTTCTTCAATCACGTAACGATGGGACGATCAGGCTGTTTTTGCAATGGTTAAGGCTGTGGCTATGTGGGCCGTGGGAAGCGCTTGCGTATGGCTGAATGATCGATTGTTTTTATGGAACTTGATCCTTCAAGAAGCTGTTATGCGGCCAGTTGATTTCTGTCCAGTGCTTTTTTTTTCTTCTTCTTCCTCTGATTCTGGCAGGCAAATCCAGTGATACGCGATGATGACTGGACGATTGGATAGCAAAATGGAAAAGCTCAAAAAAAAAAAAATTCGTGGTATGAAATGTGCAAAGTGGTTTGGGTACTTTCTATGGTAATTCTTTATCGAGGCTGGATCTTTGTTCTTCGAAGAATCGCTTCACTGGAGGACACAGTGCGTGAGATTTCCCGTCCGCGCACGACTCTTGCCTCTCACCGGTAGTGGTGTGATAGCTGATGTTTGCGCGACGGGGGGCGTCGGGCAAAATTAGTGTGGCAGGGAGAAAAAAAAAACGCCGCAAAAAAAGACAGGATAGGGGAAATCATAGAAAAAAGATAATGGTTGCAAAAAGAAAGGGGGGGAACCGGGGGTCTTTATATACCCCGATTTTTAGATTGCTTTTGCAGCCAAGCCTTCTTTGTGAAATATCATCCTAGTGTTAAGGTTTATTATTTTGGTTAGGGATTTTATTTTTTGAATTCGTTTTTTTAGAAATTATGCTTTTTCTTGTAAGATTTTAGAATTTTACTGACATTGGGGGATTCGGAAACGTGGACTTAGCAACACAAAAAAGACGAAGTTCACAACCGGGTTTTAATTTACAAAGAGCCAGAATATTATAGAAAGTATAATCACCAGGGAATACACTTTGTTTATTGTTCCCGTTTGTTCTTTGGAAGACGAATCAGAGAATCAGAGAATCAGTATTGGCGCGTCATGTTTGATCGCGAACCAAGGGAGAGCCTAAGTTTCAAGAGGGCTAAAAGGTCAAGGAAAGTTGTTTTTCTTGTTCTTATAGGGTTACGGGGATATTCGAATAGTTGGCACAAGGCAAGTTATCAACAGTTAAACTACATCATGAAACCTTAGGGCCTCGTTAAGACGGGATAAAAATAACGTCAGAAGTTTGACCGGCTAGGAAAGTTTAGGGTATGATGCACTGAAAGAAGCCCATAGATGAAGAAATGGTCGATAACACCACATCCGTGAACTAAGGCGTCATTTGCAAGTCGAATTTCAAGTTTCATATAAAAGAGCCGTGAATTATACTTCTTCGAAGCACTATTTGCGAGTGAAATTCAGGAACTTCGAAAGCAGCATATTGGCGAGAAAGGTTCTTCATTGAAGTGTTTTGGCATTGAGATTTTCCGTAAGCCGGCATTAAGACACCTTGAGCCGCTTTCTGCTTGACCTCAAAAGAGACTACAAAAATATCCCTAAAAGCTCTACATTCATGTCCGCCTTTACTTGAAAAAGGAAGGCTTCTCATATATTAAAAGCCTGGGAATACGCTAAGGCTATTTCAACCCGAGAGGTCCAATCATTCGCATTACGTCATAAAACTATCTTGAGTACCTCCACCAGAATTTCCTCTGGCTTCACCCATCGAAGTATTATTCCCCGTATTTGGGGTCCCAATAGCCATCCTGGACTACAAAGCAGCCAAACATTGGAATGCATACATGAAAAAAGACCAATGTTGGGCATGGTTTTGTATGATGGAAAACGAGTAAGAATCGGCAAGATGGCCCCTCATGTGTGTGCGATCAACAAAGCACAGTCCAAGCATCGATATTCTGATAGCGAGAAAACAGAAACTAAGTGAATTTTGAACCAGGCAACTTCGAGAAGGCTTCAGGTGATAATTCATTAATGCCACCGCCTTATGTGGGTTCCATTGTGACATAACTCCTTTCAACGCATCCATCAACACACACATCCGCAGCACAGAGACAGATACACGTCGATGGAAACAATGCCTTCATTTCACATGTACATTTTTCTGTTGATTAGTTATACAGTGAGCATGGATGTTGTGTCCCCCAAAACCCTTGTTCATCCAGCCCATCGCCTCATATATAAGCATCCTGCGCAACTTTCACCTCAATCAAACCAGATAAGTCACCCCTCTGGTTGGAAAGTTTCTTTATTCGTGCTTCCGTGAGTTTCGAGCTAGTCAACTTTCGATTTACGCCTTTGCAGAGTCCCTTGGACAAGAAACAAACGTCACAATTATTGGCTTTTGGCGCACATACCGTCTGCCCAAAACCAACAAGCAAAGGGTTGATGTCTGCCCAGTATTTTTTCGGGAGCCAGTCCTCTAGAGCATTCCGGGTCGTTTCCGGCTTGTCTGATTTCGGAACCCACCCCCACATTTGTGCCAATCTATGGAGATGCACGTCCACCCCGATACCCGAGTTGATATTCCACCCATTTTGAAGAATAAGGTGCCCCATTTTAGGGCCAACTCCTGGAAGCGTGACGATTTCTTCGATGGTCTTTGGGACTTCACCGCCAAACTTCTCTTGAAGGAGTTCACACGATTTCTTTATGTAAACCGCTTTTCTGCGGTGGAAACCAACCTTCGCTATACAAGAGTCAATTTCTGCTTCTGTCGACCCTAGTATGGCCTCCAAGCATATTCCTGGGTACCCTCTTTTGGTGTAATATTCTTGGAGTGTCTTCATAGCCGCAAAGTTGACTTCGTCTTTTGTTTGAGAGGAGAGCATTAAAGAGAGGAGGAGCTGAAACCGGTAAGTTTTAGGATCACTAGACGACATTCCTGGAGTGATGGTATCGGGCAAACGCTCGCACCCAAAATTGTCTACGGGCGTCTTGATAAGGGCCCGCATCCTTACGATCTCATTATAAACGAGATGCCAGTTTTTGGGTTGTTTCCCATCGACATCTTTTGGAGATACTGGCACAAATATATTTGAGCCGATTTGTGAATAGAACGTGTCTCCATTTCTAGGGGTAAGCTTTGGGGACTCCGACTTGGGCGTGAGTGGCTGAGTCTTCAGGTTGATTTCATGTCTAACGGGTGAAACAGACGGAAAAGAATCACCATCAGGTGGAGTTTCTATGGGAACACGACCATCCGAACACTCTTCATATTCGACTTTAATTTTCGCTAGTGATGCCTCTTGTTTGACAGATATCTTTCCAGATTGAGCCTTGTCGGGGCTAAAATTTGTTTCTAAGGTAGATCTGGAGAGCAGCGTTATGCGGGCACTTCGCCTGACCTTAAATGGCGTATTCAACGTTAGTTCTGCTGATCTTTTGGCAGGCATCGGGTGAGTTGGAACTGGTTCCTATCTCTCAGCATCTGCAGCCCTTGCATCACTCTCGCCACCCCGCGGCCGCACATGCATTCAGAGTTGATTTCACAAATAAGACCCCGCACGTTTGACGCGCGACATACATGTGGTTTTTCCGGGTAAACCATATTTTGGCCGGGATATTATTGGGCCTCTGAAATTGAAGATGAAACGTGGGGTTTTGCAAAGAACATTTCAGTTGATGGTGCGGCATTATACTCCAAGAATCTCCACAGAAACCACTGTGGTGCGGAGCCTTGGGTCAGCGATGCCCTGAATGCATATAGCTCCCCCTATACCGGGCCGGTTTTTCATCTGGTGTCGCACACGAATACCACTAGTCATTAACAAGACATAGACACGATTCTATCTTGCTTGATTAGCTGAGAATTTTATGCAAATACAGAACGAGATCAGGAATTTCAGTTGCTCGAGAACAAAAAAAAAAAAAAAAAACCAACAAAGTCTTTCACTTAAAACAACATAGAGACTCTTTGTTTG
Organism: Metschnikowia lachancei; assembly: GCA_030572615.1. Classification (NCBI taxonomy): domain Eukaryota; kingdom Fungi; phylum Ascomycota; class Pichiomycetes; order Serinales; family Metschnikowiaceae; genus Metschnikowia; species Metschnikowia lachancei. Next base: position 16,468 of record JAJMAK010000135.1, read on the forward strand.
GCAATCTCTGACTCATCATATTTGGCCCAGATCCACATTAATACCACATGATCGAAGCACAACTGGCGGATCATGTCATCAAACTAGAGTCGACAGATACGAAAGCAGATCCACAGGCCGATCGGGTGGCTCATAAACCCGGAAAATCCAAAAACAAGGGCTCCAGACCTTCCACACGCAAGACAATTAAAGCCCCAGGACTGTCTGGGGCCAGAACAGCTCAAGCGTGTGACCGATGTAGGGCTAAGAAATCTCGGTGTGATGGAAAACAACCCGCATGCTCGTCATGTGCTGCCGCAGGTATGGAGTGCATTGTATCGGACCGGTTGACCCGGAAGTCTTACCCGAAAGGGTATACCGAGCTCCTCGAGGAACAGTCGCGACGGTTGCTTGCGGAAAACGCCAGGTTGAAGGGTGCCCTCGATATACGTGATGCACAATTGGCGCTATATGCTGAAAATGGGAAGAAAGACCGACTACCGACGGGACAAGCGGATTTCTTAGGCACGGGGGACGCTGCGTCCCAAAAAGTGTACACTTCGCCAGACCTTCTGAATCCCCACCTGGTTCTCCACACTCATACACACGAGGAAGGATGCTCGTGCTGTCAGAACTCACCTGCGGTCCATGAACGTCCCGTTTCTGTGGCCGGGCCTATATTTAACGGGGGCATGGAAGACCTGTCAATTCAGGGATCTGTATATAGCGACTTCGATGACGATTTTGACGACGATTACGACATGACCAGCACCATAAGTGGTGAGAGCTACCAACTGCAGTCAGATGACTTCCAAGGAAACTTCCATCACTTACAAACTCCACGAAACGGCCAGACAGGCTTCTACAACAAGCAAATAAGGCCCGCTCCCGGCGCGTTTGCTGCCGCCACAGCCATTGAGCAAATGCAGAACAAACGCAATTATCAGGGCCAGAAATTGAATGAACAGAGCAAGGAGCAGATGCTAACAGGCTTGGTGGCGGCGTCTATCCCCCGAAGCACGGAGGAAACTCTCTTTATCCCGACATTATTGGCGCGTGTGTGCGAGGCATATGGATATTCATCAACACCAGCCAAACTTACCGCCAGCGCGATTGCATCTTTGAAAGAAAAGCTCAGCACACCCCTGATTCTTGCGGGCGAGAAGATTGGCCATCTGGAGCTCTTGGCGCTTATAATCAACAATGATGTGTCGCAATTGGACCACAATGACGCGGTCCGGTTTCTCCGCCAACTTCGGCTTCCCCCAAAGATGGAGCTTGACCACCTATTGAAAGTATACTTCCAGAACTGGGGCAATGTGATGCCCATCATCAACCGGAATGCGTTTCTCAAGAACTATGTGAGGTTTTCCGACATTCTTGACAGCGGCTACTCCACGCATGCGCCTGAGTACTGCTATGAACTGACGGAGAAGCTTGGGGCGTTGGTGGTGTTGGTGATCTCGCTAGCGTTACTCCTGAAAAAGTTCACGTACTTGGGATATGACACCACCGCCACAGATAGCAAGTCAGCAGATTATTCAGCGCTCCTTGCGCACTTCGATGCACTTATTCATGAGTTTATCAAGCCCAACTGTGTCCTTACTAAAGTTTGCCTGCTCCAGTCACTCCAAATCTTGGCGTTGGCGCTTCAGTATTGCTTAGCCACGGGAGATTTCATGACATGTTACGAGCTCCGTGGGCGTGTGATCACCATGGCGCAGCAGTTGAGATTGCATCGATGTCCTGCGGCGGTGCTTGGGCTCAGCAAGGAGATGAACGATCGCAACTTGAAGGCATTCATGCAGGGAGAAAGGCGTATTGTTTTTTGGTGTATCTACGTGCTTGACGTGTACTCGTCGTTGAATCTTGGAGTTCCGCGTCTCCTCAAGGATTACGAGATTGAGTGTGCCACGCCTTTCAGCGGCAAGACCGATGACGATAATGACGAGCGGGATAACGAAAACATCTTGATTGTGAATAACACAAAGTTGACGATTTTTGGTAAGGTCACCCGCATCTCGTTGTGCTTGATGCAGTTCTGTAAGGTGTTAGGCAACATCATGGACACGATTTTCTCGAGGTCCGGAAACTACAATGTGCACGACAAAGCGCTTGAAAAAGACCAGATGTTGGATTGCTGGCGGCGAGACCTCCCAACGGACCTTAAGTTTGATACCGACGTGGATGGGTTTCTGCTCGCGGACCAGTCCCCACAAGCGGACCAGGATTTGGCCCGCGGAAGTCCTACTGGAACCGAAGTGTGTGTACGGAAAAGGTCCCTCTTGGTTTACCTTTACTACCATGCCAAGATCTTGATATACTTACCCATTATCTCCAAATACGGATACCATCATAATGTTGGGATGTCGATGAAGGAAAAGCTTTCGGTGGGCGAGACAGATATCTCGACAAATGTGTCTAGCATGACGCTGATCCAGCAGTCAGCCACGCAGATCTTACACTTGTTGAAAAGCCTCTCTACCGCGAATCCATATTTATTGCCCGTGCCTTTGAATATCCCCCGAGAACATGCCCGGTTTGCCATTTTGGTGGCCAAAGGATCGTTGGACTATATTAAAGGTGGACCGTTGCACCTGCAGCTGAAACAGTTGCTTCTCGACACGATTCCAATCTTGAAGAACGAAACACGGTTAGAGATTCCCAACTCGTTGACGAGCCGGTGCGCTAGTTTGCTTGAATACGCTATTTTGAGTATTTTGGGGTTGAATCTTGGAAGAGCCGCCGGAGGTAACCTTCGAAGAAGAATCATAAACAACGATTCTATGTCGAAAGTTGGTTCGTGTCGGAACCCCATGCCGTTTGCAAAGACGGACTCGGCAGAGCATGCGTTTGGAAACATGGACACTAGAGAGCCATTGCTCAGAAACACCCAAGATTTCGACGTTCCCATGATGATTAGCCCACAACCAGAACCTCTTGGTGTTCACCAGCCAAATCCTTCACATGGTGTGACCCAACAGTACCTGGTAGGAGGGCCCCCAAATATGCGGGCTCAGGCCTCGAACTTTAACCACCAACAACCCGTCAACTTCCGAGGCTCTTTCCCTCAAACACCAAATATGGACAGAAATGTCGTGCATAATGGCTTGTTCCAGCCCAACTCAATATCACCAATCAAGCAAGAACACCAAGCACCTTTTGATGGGCTTGATGAAGCGGATTTTCATGTTCCGATGGAAAACGCCGATCTTTTCAAGTTTGATGAGCTCATCAAGAACTTCGGCAATGAAACCATGAACAGCGACTTTGTAACCGACGGATCGCTTGGGCTTGTGCCATTTTTGAACGAACCAAATGAGTTTTTTGTTGGCAGTCCGAATGGTGGAAGGTCCTAGGGGTGTCAAAAAAACTCATGTGTTTAAATTGCAGGAGTTAAAGCAAAGTCTATTCTTATCTATAAAGTGGGTCTCTCTAAACAGACCGGTACCGCGTGGGCTCAAATGGTAAGAGCATGGAAATCAAGCCCAAAACTCCAATCACTGCACCACACACCCAAATAGGGACCGAGGACCCCGACTGCTGGCCATAGTAGTAAATGATCGGGGTGAAAATACCTCCTACTCTGGAGAAAAACACTCCCATGGCACCTCCAGTGGCACGCGCAATGGCAGGAAACACCTCCGGCGTGTATGCATACAAACAAGCAAAGTAGATGTTGATGAGGAAGTATGTCATGGACGCAAACGCCGCATCTTGTGTTTGGGTTCTGACAGACGTGTATCCAAACAAAATGGCCATGGTGGCAATAGCTCCGATAGCCATTGTCCCCCTTCTTCCCAAGAATCTGATTCTCACCATGTATGCCGCAAGAAATGGGCCGAAGATCCCCACAAACTGACTGATGGACGAGTTCCGGTAGGTGATGAACGTGGACGCAGACGTGTCACCTCCATGCAAGTCGATGTAGATATAAACAAAGTTGAAAAACGTGCCGTAGGCAATGCCAATCAAGATCCACGATAAAAAGATGAGGGTGGACGAGTAGGCGATTTTCTTCGTCAGAAACAAAACCTTTATGTGTGAAACCACCGCGCTCAGCACCGTTTTGATGGTGTATCCCTCAGTCTTGAAGTTATGGGCATCGGCAACCTCGCCACAGTCCAAGAGGTCTTCCAACGTCAACGAACAGGGCCTGTTGTACTTTTTCGCAATGCTTTGCAACGTCTCCACGGCCTCGGCGTCTCTGCCGTTGGAAACCAAGTACTTGGGACTCTCATCCATGTCAAAGAACAAAAGCCGAGCCAAACCAAGCGCCAAAACAATACCGGAGTTTACGTACCAGCAGTATCTCCAGCCGTGGTTGATCGACGACGGACATGCGCCGTCATCAGGGCATGAAAACGAAGGCACAAATGCCCACGCAATCAACACCGCCACGGTCTGGCCCACGCCCCACCACGCAGCCATAAGCGTGGTGAGCCAGGTGAATTTCGAAGGCGAAAACTCCAAAAACACAGTCACGTCTGTAGCAATGTTACCGCCGGCACCAAATGCACTAAGCGCCATGAAAATACAATACGTGGGGTATGAATTCATTCCTCCAGTCACGAGACCAAAAACTGCCGCAAGCAACAACGAGAGATTAAAGGACGTTTTCCGGCCAATGATATCGGCACCAAAGCCCCAGAAAACAGCACCTACAAGCAACCCAATGTAGAAAACCTCGGTGGCAATGGGAAAGTCAATACCGAACTGATGGTCCACAACAGTTTTTACTGAACTCTGGATAGTTTCGAGCTGCGAATCCACAGAGTATCCAAAGCCGGCCAAAAGGAAAAGTTTGGCGTGGTACCACGTAAACCCAATCTCATCAAGGGCATTGTTCACCAAAAACATTTTCCTATTGAGAGCCTCATCGGAATCCACCACCAAATCCGGTATTAACTGGGATTCCTTGGACTTTTGATCAGACCCCGATTCGGAACCAGCGTCGGCCACTGAGATCTGGTTTTGCACTTTTTCATCCATGCTAGGCGAGTATTTGTGTTGTTTGAAGAGGATTCACAATCGTAATGAAATTGGCTAGCGAAGTATAAAGCCAGCTTATCTCCACTTAAATTTGGAAAAGGGAATCGGCCTCAGGTTTGGGAACACGATAAGGAAACTTGAAAATATAAACCTCAAAGAAACTTCATGCGGGCGGGCCTTTATATATCACATCTCATCGGGACATTTGATCGATCCCACAACACCTTCAATCAAGTCCGTTATTTTCCACACGTCTAGGCTTGACTTCGGTCCGCCGGATTAATTACAAGCGGAGTGCATGGGGGTGCAGAAACATGCACGAAAGCGGCTTACTTGTGCGAGTGGAGTGCAAACAAACGCCCGACTTGCAATATTCATATGCACGTGGACCTGACAAGAATTACCCGCACCGGAGAAATGTTTCCGGAATTGGTCAACGAATGCGGGGTACTCTGAAGGGGAATTTGTCCTGATAATGGGAAGACATGTCAAAGAGATTATCTGACGTAGCCGTATATTATGTCATAGATAATGGGGTTCCCCAGATTTGGCCTATGGGTATGGCGTTTGGATTGCAAGTCTGCTCGGGGAAGAAATGTCCTCTTTTAGAGTTTACAGACGGTTGACAACACCAAGAGGTATATTGACAGAAGAAAGAAATCAAAGGCAAACTATGACGTAGCTACTTCTGCCACTTCATCTCGGCAGAAAAAAGAAGGTACTATCAAAAATGTTCATTAATAAAAGCGGACTAATCTGTAGAGGACGAATCCCCCTATCAACAAAAGGACATTGATAAGCAACAGAGCGAATTATTTCTCTGCTCCACATGCACTTATCTTCGTTGGATGCTTGCTCAGTTAGCCACTTTCGCTTATCTGTCTCGTATCTCTTCCAATCTCTTATCTCTTCCAACACTCGGGGATGCGCACGTATCTTGGGGTGCTTTCGTCATTTTGACCCTGCCTTTTTGTTCTTTACACCGTTTCCATAAGTTATTCCCTTTATGGGAATACTTTCCAATTTTGATGCTAAATTCTCCGATAAACACAGCCCCTTTGAGCTGGAAATCAATAATTTCGGATAAACCTCAGAGATTCAGAATCGGAAAACACAATAAGATGTGAGTATAACTCCGGGATCGTGGCCTAACCTGCAGGTCACAACAAACTTCGTCGAAAACTACATGTTTGTCCGTGCCAGCCACGCCTATTTAAACCATGGCAGCACTTATTGAAAGAATATACACACAAAAAAAGCCTTCCTTCCAATGCCCTGCTTTCTTTTAGAGCTCCTTTTGTGTGGTTTAGGGTGATGGTTTTTTGCCTCTGCAAAATTGCGCAACCAGATTTAATCTCTCAGAAAAAAGGTTTGTAAGGGCTCAAGACCTTTACCTCTGGCAACAGTGAACCTACATATGACAGTGTACAGGATTTTCAAAAAATCTCGTCGAGTTATCTAGTCTCCCATATAATTTGAAAATCCGGTATGCATTAATTATATGTGTATCACTTCTCAACCGCAAAACGTGGGTAACGTGGAAGTCATCAAACTGGAATTTAAGTAGGACTAAGAGTCTTGTGATTTCCTGGAAACGACACGTTGTTCTAAGGAACGTACCGGAAATACAAATCAATGTAGTTTTCACGTGTATGATGCCCACAGAAGTTCGTCGCACCAATCAAGTGACGCGCTGCTGGCCAATAGCTGAGTTTGCATTCCAAAACTATTAGTCTTCCCATTAAGTGGAACAATTGGGGAAAATCTGCGATAAAGTTGGTATTTGCTTCAATTCTTTACTTTCCCTTTTTCTTTGAAAAAATTTGGAAGGGCAAAGATAAAAATGCTTTCGTAATACTGATCAGTACATGTTGGTACATCTGTATGGTGCTGCACCGGCAAATTGTACGCCCATTCGGTAGTGCCGTGTGATGAAGAATTTCACTCGCTTATCGATATTTAAGCACACTTTTCATTTGAAGTTTTCCAAAAAGTCACGGGGCTTCAAACATTGTACCTCGGCTTTTCCTGGAACAGAAAGTAATGCTTGCTGATTTGCTTTCTTTGAGCCTCGTAGGTGGATCAGAGGTATAATGAGGGCGACGCGCGGTAGTGGCTTATCTTGAAGGATGTACCTGAATGCCTTATCTCTGAAGGCCTTTTCATCCATGGAGGGCTTATCTCTGATATGAACCATACATATGTCTTTGAGAGACCAATTGTGTTTCCCGGCCAGAAGTTTTGACGCTCCATTTTTAAGAATCCTTTGCATTTCTTCGCTTCTGTTTTCACCAATATATATGCTCCAACGTCTTACAGTTGTTGCCAGAAATATCTTCACACTAATTCAACAAGAATCTGCTAGGTCACGTGTTCCAAAGTTTCAGTGTTTGAGTGACAATCGAATGTGTCAGATCTGGTACATTGACTGATATGCTCTTGAGGCTGTTCAATAAACATTTCTCAAACACACATGAGGCACGGGCCAAAAAGGATTGACTAATACGAGAAAGGTAATGAAGAAAAAAATACTCAATTCCTAATGAACAAGCAAAAGAAAATCGTATCCTTTTATAGAGATTAGGTGGTCTGCGTGACACAAACAGAACAGTGCGGGGAAACATCCCACATCCCGAGCATATAAATAGGGAACGTTCCCGCCCCAAAGATACTTTTTCTAATTTGTATATCGACCTTTTCTTCTGAATTTGTCATGTTTCGATTTTCTTTCTCTAGTCGAGCCTTCTCGTTTGAAAGCCGTATCTCTCTTTCCCCGTGTTTCAAAATACAACACGGGGCAACTAACCATCCTATGTGCCCAAACAAAGCGGATTTTTTGTTGGTGCGACGTCCAGCCCGCTCCTAAAAAATTGGGCTGCGAACCGGTCCTGGCCCAAAAACATAGATCCGCGGACGGGTCCGCGCTTTCACACACACCCGCCCAATTGTGCGCTGGGGCTTAAACAGAAGGGACAACTTTGAAAGCATGTTTCAAGTTTGGCAGAGGCATGAAATGTAATAGGGTTAACGAAAAGCGGCACTAAAGTTTCAAGTTTCTGATGCTTCTTTTTTGCTCGCTTTTTTGTTTGTATCACCCACATTCATGTCGTTTCTTTTCCCAGACGCATTTCTCACGGTCTTTTCAAATCGGTCCTCGGTTCATGGGCCGATGCTCGTTCGATCCCCAGATTTTTGGCCTGCTGCAGGATACTGGCCAACACAACGTGGGCTCGATCAAGCCTGCAACGTGGCTCTGCACCACATGATGCGCAACATTCCAACCCAAGCAATATATGACCATCAGTGAATATTCACTTTCTTTGCCCAAACAACTATTTTATTAGCGTTACCATTTTCAGGCTTCATTAAAAAGTACTGTGACACAATTGTGGTTTATAGGACACATTTCCTTATATTTCCAACTATCACTCAGGACCAACCAGGTGTGCTTTTGAAATATATCCACCCGAAACCTTCTATAGCATATTCGACGCCAAACAACAGAAGCATAGCAAAAAAAAAATGCTTCTCCTCATTCCCAAATTTATTCTTCGGCTTTTTCTCGGGTCATTGGCATTATGGATCGTGTTGTCCACCGCAATTCCACAACTACTGCTGAGGTTCCACGAACCACAAATCCGAGAGCTCAACTTCACCCACACCATCTACCCATACAACTCGTTAACATCCCCAACACCCCTTCCGATTCGGGATTCAACAATCTACTTTGTCATAGGTCATCCTGATGATGAAGTGATGTTTTTCTCGCCCTCTTTGGTGGAGTTAGCCAAACCCAAACATAACAATAGGGTTAAACTCCTCTGCTTTTCAAAGGGTGACGCTGCGGACGTTTCCTTTGGTGCTATCCGATCACAAGAACTACGTCACTCCGCCCGAATCGTGGGACTCGAGCCCCAAGATGTGGTCGTCATGGATAACTTTAAAGACGGTATGGATGTCGAATGGGGACCACATGATGTAGCTCGCTCGTTGCACGAACAGATCGGAGAAGCGGGCCAGAGTTCAAAAACAGTCCTCATCACCTTCGACAAACAGGGTGTTTCGAATCACCCCAACCATATTGCATTATACCACGGGTGTAAGGAATACTTCAACACGTATGTGAAGCTGCGTGGGACTCTGAGGCTCTACGTTTTGAAGAGTCTTAACTTCTGGGAAAAGTACTCATTCACTTTATTGACTAACGCTGAGTTGCTTGTGGACTTGGTGTCGAAGTTCTTCCTCAACACGTTGAAGATCAATATCCACATCAGTTTCTTCAACTCCTACACCGGGAGAAGCTTGTCTTCAATAAAGTTCTATTCGGATTTGAATATGTTGAGTTTGTCCTATGCTGCAATGGCGTATGGCCATTATTCACAGATGGTGTGGTTCAGATACGGATGGTTGATGTTCAGCAGATATTTGACTTTCAACCACTTGATCCAAATCCACTGAGTCATTCCCTCAACAGAAGCATTTTCCACAAGGTTTGCTACATGTTAAACAATGGCACAATGAACACTGATAACTGGCTGTAGCGCACTCATATATGAACCGATAATCAAAAAAAAAAAAAAAAAATCAAACCAAAGCGAGTACATTGCTCTAACCCATAAACCAACCCCCTTTCATGACATCGTCATAACTTATTCAGTAAAGTTCTTGAATCCAAATTGTTTCTGGCACCAATTAGCACCATGTTCAAAAAACTCTTGCTTTGTGATCTTGATATCTTTCATTATATCTTCTTCAGCCAAATTACATCCCCCATGCCAAGCCACTTGATCCAATGGATAGTCTTGTTCAGTGACTTTAACGGTCCAGTTAGTTGGTAGCTCCTTCTTCAAATCGGAAAGAAGTCTATTTTTAAAGTTCTTCAAATTCGCTGTACCTCCTAAGAAGTTGATGTTAGCCAGAAGAATAGGACGTACAATCTCTGGACAGGACATAATGGACTCAACCACTAAGTCGGTAATGTTTTTGAAGCTTGCATTCTGAATAATCGAGCTTTTCGAGTGAGCATTATTGTCCAACATAATCTCCGGGTGGAAAAAGGATTCTGGGACAGTAAAGCGCTCATCATATAATTGGATGAATTGTGCATCTTGTGGAAGTTCCCGGTCATTCTCTCGAACATAACCCGTGATGGTGTTTTTGAAATCAGGTAGCACAAACTCGCACTTGGCGTTTATCTTGTTTCTGAGAGCTTGTTCGAAGTTCGAAGCAACAAACATCGTCTGTTCTTTGACGGTATTGATGAGAATTGGCTCATCAGAAACATCATAGTGACGAAAGGAGATCATTTCTCTTAGGAGACCATTGAGATGACGGCCGCCAAAAGGAAGCTTGCGGACACCCTTCCAATGAATACGTTGATATAATACCGGAATGATATGTGTGGAGCTATACCCGCAATCAATGACCAAAGCAAAATCGACGGGAAGTTTGCTGGGCGCCCAAGGCACAAGCAGCAGCGAAGTACATCGGTAGTACTCGCTGAAGCCGTATTCCTCAAACACTATGAGGTCAGTATTCATTGAGAGCTGCGGTAGTTGAAATGGCGACTCCGTGAGTGTGAGATGCACATCCTGGGGATCGATTTCCTTTTTCGGCAGGATCTGATCAAACGTATAGTCCCAAACAGGTTTTTGCGTTTCCCACGAGGTCAAATTGCCTTGCTCGTGTGGTCGTTTGAAGTTGATGCCGGAGTAAAGATTAGCGTGTGACTTATAGTCATTGCCAATGTATATGACACCGTCTCTGGCCTTTGCTAGCACGTTCTCCACCACAACCGGCTGATCCTGTGATGTGAACCCGGCCTTGATCAGGTATGCACCATTATCCAATACTATGTTTTGTTTTGTCATGAATAGACGTGTGGTCAAGCGATGCGTGTGGAGAAAAACATTGTGAGTGCGGTGCCGGATGGTGAGAAAAAAATCTTGGAACACAACACTGGTTTCGCGCGAAATGCTTAAATCACAGTACGAAAACATCTTTTTGCTTCTGGCTCAAAAACACTTGATGTCATAAGAAAAGGAAAATAGAATCCCGGAATAATCAACTTTAGTTTTTGCTCAGAACACTTTTTACATGTGAGTATCTTACTTTCGGCCATTGGTATGAATGTGGTGCTTCAAAGGTCAGGGTTCTGCATATAATGACAAACTGGGGCAACCTAGTCACTTTTAGTGGTTGAATGCAAAAAAAGAACATCAAAAATGGAAACACAGATTTTCTGCCACACGGGAGATATCACAGAAACTTTAACAGAGCCTGTGATGGTTTCTTGTACCAGTAAATTTGCAAGAAAAGTTGGTGTTGCTGATTGGTGATGTCCGTCACCCGCTGGAGAGGTACACACTCTTCCTTAGGGGATTAACAAATTGAACTTTTCTTTTTGTTTTTCTCTCTTTCTCAAAAAGGCCCAACGTTCTTTGTGAAACTCAAGCTAGACGGGAATTGTCGGGTTTGCCCTCCATGCAGAACATTTCTTGTCGGTCATTTGTTCTCACGAAGCCCAACAATATATTAACCAAATTTTGCAAAAGCTTGTGGAGCCCGTAAGTGTGTTGATGCCACAGCCATCATCCACGTGATTTTCCCAAGGTGAGGAAATCGCCGACGGTCCCCGATGATATCACAAGAGTTCATGCACACCGGCACATCTAGTAAGCGGCGGGATTGTGCATTACGGGGATCGCCGAAGACAAAAGAAAAATACACTGACGACGTTCAAATAACAGTGTCACACACACCATTTGATTGAATTGCTTGTTTCGTTTTTTTCTTTTTTTTTTGTCTCTCTTTCTTTTTCCCCGAACTTTTTTAGACTCCCCACTTTTTCCGAAACTTAATCTGAATCTTGACAGGTGAGTTGCACTATGAGCAATACAATAGTCGGTGCTCATATGCCGTTCTCAACACAAGCCGCATCCCCAACTGTGGCTACTCTGTCGGTGCCGCCGTGCATAATGGCGCGACTCTGAGTTTGAAATAGTGACTGTGCAACCCCACAAGCTTTTTAATTGGGGTCAGGCATTTTTTTTGGGTTAAAACACCAAATGTTTCATGAAGATTCCCCACTCTACAAATTCTAAGAGTCAATCTTCCCCATCCCTCCTCCCATTTATGTTGGAATCACAGTTTCGCCAACCTGACCAAATTGTAGTGTATGCACGTTCTGGTAAAAGACTCATTTTAAATGAGACATCAAGCGCGCCAATTCACCGAAAACGGAAGCAAAGAAAAAAAAAAGAAAAAGGAGTCCCGCAATCTGCCCCATACATTGTATACCCATCGCGAGGCTCACCTCTTCATAGCTCCCGGAACATTTTCAGTCAATCCTTTCCGTGCATTTTGTTTGGCTATCTTTGCACAATAATCCAATTGAAGACAAACTTCCGAAGTTGCCAGTGGTCTTCTACCGACAATTCCGATCGTTATTCCCAAAATGACGCTTTTATCAAGAGTTTTGAATCATAATTCGGAGAAAACCCCTCGGGGTTCAAGAACTTCCCTGTTCTCTAAGTCCGGTGGTATCGCAGGCTTGAAGCGCAAGTCCTCCCCGATATCTCTTAACATAAATCTAGAGTCACCGCCTGTCGTGCTCTACGGCCATGCTCATGAATCCACGGGATCTCTCATTTCAGGCGTTTTGACTCTTGAAATCCACCCACCCAAATCCAGCAGTAGCCTGAGTCAAATACTATCACCACAGGTATCTGCGAATGGCCTTCAACCTCAAATGTCTGCAACCTCCATAACCTCGACCTCCTCACTTGGAGACACTCAATGTTTGACCCCCGCCATTTCCAATGAAACTGGAGTGGAGATCGAGTCTGTTATTTTGCTGCTCATTCAAACAGTCCATTACACCAAACCTTTCATGGTCTCCTCAAACCAAATAAGCTCTTGTAAGAGTTGTGCCACCCGCAAAAACACTTTGGCCCAATGGGACGTATTGCTGCAGAAAGCATCTTTTCCAGTGGGCCAACACGCATATCCGTTTTCCCATTTACTCCCAGGACTGTTGGCCGCGTCCTGCAAGTTAGGAAGCGCTCATTCATACACGTATATCAAATATGATCTTGTCGCGGTTGCGAAGTCCGGCGGCCGGGAAACGACGGTGATACTCCCCGTGAATGTACTGCGGTCGATTCTCCGAGGCCCCGACCGGAACTCGCTTCGAGTCTTCCCTCCAACAGAAGTGACTGCCAATGCTGTGCTTCCTGGAGTCATGTACCCTAAATCCACATTTCCAATTGAGCTACGTATGGGACACGTTGTCAACACCAGACAAGATAGAAGATGGAGGATGAGAAAGTTGCTGTGGAAATTAGAAGAGCATACCCAAATTGCCGCTTATGCTTGCGAGGAGCATGCCCATAAACTCTCGTCCATCAAAGAATCCCAGAAGAAATCCCAGATTTCCAAACGTCTTAGGGCCGGGGCTAGTCCGAAACAATCCGCCAGCGGGGGCAGTGGGGATGGCCCCAGCAAAAGCAATGGTATGCATCATCTGACTATCCAATCTCTGATGTTTGTGAGTCGTCCACCCACGAACCCACAAGGGGCAATTCGTGCGGCTGCTTTGGATATTAATGAACAAGCTGGAGACCAAGATATTGTTGAGCCTGACGATGAGACTCCCACAAATAGAGTGATGGATGAAGTTGTACACTTTGAAGAGGACTTTGGCAACCCGGAAAATTTGGAAAGCGGTCCTTCATCTCAAGTGCCCCCACCTTCGAATCTTGTTGCTGTAACTCTGCTGTCAACTACTGCTGCGCCTGCTCAGAATGCTCCTCAAAATCAACTCACTGGACTATATATGGAAGAAGAAGCCAACAAGGAAACCCTTTTCCTTGATGAGCTTCGTGTGGTTGCGCACGGAGATATAAAATCCGGATGGAAATCTGACTTCCTGGGTGATGGAACAATCGACCTTGTGGCGGAAATTTCCGCTCTCGAGTGCTCCAGTGGTATCAAGCGTCATGCAATGAAAGCTCTGTCGGATGAAGCACCACCAGATGAGTTACATGAAGGGCTTCGCAACGACGCCAACATATCGTGTGACATAAACGATCCCGTTCTAGGGATTTATGTGGGCCATGTTTTGGTCTTGGAGGTGATTGTCGCCGAGGAGATTGTTCTGCAACCAAAGCACCAACATATTCCCAAAGAAAGTCTCACGCCTGTCAGTTCCGCCAATTCGGTTGCTTCCGGCAGCAATTTGGTTGGTGTACCCACGGGTGCCGCCCGTGTTTTGAGAATGCAGTTCAAGGTTGTAATGACCGAAAGATCTGGGCTTGGGATTGCGTGGGACGATGAAGTTCCGCCAATGTATGAGGATGTGAGGGCCTTAAGTCCACCAACGTATGAGACTCTGGCCATAGGCACTCCCAACTCAGGATATGGACTTCTGCCATCTATTTCTGGTCAACGCGGGGCACCAGCCGTGATCTATGGCTTAGGAGATACTCCGGTAGTGGGATCCTTCGTCCCCAACAGAGCTCCAAACAATATTGATGCAATGACCGACTTGGATGAAGCAATTCAAGAGTTTAGACTTTGAAGTATGCATATAGACGATATAATGTCATGACTAGACATATTTCCAAACAATCGTTTACGAGATGAAGGATCAACTTTACCTTCAAGACAATGCCCGGCGCAAAGTACGATCAGAAAAGCACAATGGCGTCTCCAGAAAAATCGTCGTCCGTTGTACTGCGTTTCTCAATAAGAACCCAATTTTGATTTTAATTTTTCTTTTTTTTTAAAAAATTTCTTTATCTTTTTCTCTACAGCTTTTGATTTAATCAAGAAAAATCATGAAAACTCATCCCAAGATACTCTGTTAGGATCGTTGATCTATGCGCCTGTGTTCCTGCAAATCCTTTTCTTGGAGTGTGTGTACATCATAGGTTACGTAATGCTATGTGGCTTGCAATTACGGCCGGACGGCTTTGCGCACAAAAAAAAAATATGTAACGTTTTTGTACACCATAGAGCGAAGGGAACGACGGAAATTGCTTCCTTTTATAGTTTTTGAAAATAGGGTGGCTGCAAAAACATAAAACTTTTTGCGTGACCTTCCCCTCTCCCCAACAAAAAAAAAAGAAATGGGAAGAATAAGGATGCATATATTTACAGCCCCTTCCGCTCCCATACTTGTCTTAGTGCACCCCCTTCTTTTTAAACTTTTGTTCTCTGTTTGGTTATTCTATCGCTGGAGCTTCTATTCGTAACAAAAAGTATTTCATTGTTTCGCTGTCACAAGTTTTTTTTATTTTACATCTACTTTGACGTGGCATAAATCCCCCAAGGTTATGGGCACTTCCGTTTCCCGTCACAAAAGTTTGAAATTTATCGTCATGAATCTCTCTCTAGCTTTCGGGGCCGCTTTTTATCTATGTGTATGAATCAGAAATGCGCATGATATGTACTAACTACATACTTCTTTTTGACATCAATGGTCATTTGTCATCATGATTCTACAACTTACGGAAAGGGGACTTTGGTCCTCATTGTTTGTAGATTGTTTGTATCTACACAATGGACTAAATGGGATGGTTTCAACACCCAGCGACTAAAACGGCAAGAACCCCGCACCCGCATTTACGTACCAGCTACCAGCCTCAACTAAGAGGTTTTGCATGTGAGATCCTTTTCTCTCAAAACAGTCTCCGGTGCAGGAGCCTCCTCGCTGCTGATCATTAGCCTACTGACTCCAAACTTGGCCGTTCGCTCGAACACACCCATCGACTCAGAAAAAAAAATCAAATTGTCATAAATAAGCAAGTATCGCCTTCTTGCTTGATTTTTTTTTTTGGGCCTTTTCCATCTTATTATACTCCTGAGAAACTATAGACCCCTCCGCTAATTAACTTGTCAATACAATTTTGGGGCACCCGACAATCTTTTTTATACAATCTCATCGGGTATTTAGATCGACACACACTTAAGCTAAGATTGACAATCCGCATAGTGCTTTACTAATTAAACACCCAAAAGGCCTTTTCTGTCGCTTTTTCAAATCAAGAAACTTGAAACCCCCATAATAGAACGGAGATAACCATGAAAGAGGGTACTAAGCCTTTTTACTTTGCCGACGATGAAGACTCGAATGAAAGGCCAACTCTCGCCAGACTTTCCTTTTCCGATAACAGTTCCAATGCTCCGGCTAACTTATCGACGCTATCTAAGGTTTCATCCCGTGCATCCGAACCAACAAACCTCGATGACATCCTATTGTTCCCGGTTGAGAACTCGCACGCATATTCCTACGCTCATTTATCGCCAAACTCATTGGCCCTTCGACTCAACGTTTTGAAAAGGTCGCTAGAGATTCTTAACGAAAGACCTGAATGGCTTCGATTCCTAAAGACCAACGATGATACTAATAATAGCGAAGACGAAACTTCGGTTCCGCCCTCTCCAATACTTTCGACCCAGACTTATGCCGACACTTATAGGAGAAATCTGGCGGGCAATCCACATGTGAATAGACTGTATCTGAGAAGTGACGTCGAAACACTTTCTGCAGCCAATGATCGATTCAAGCTTAGCTCAAATGCTTCGTCGGCAGCCTTGAGCGCTCTTTTCCGTCCAAAATTCTCCCGTACAGAGAGCTTACCGAGAGTCCGTGTGAAATCAGTCCACTTCCCATCCAATGATGTTGGCCTTGGCAAACCATTTCTGCCTGATGATAATAAACACTTGAGTGAGAACGACTTCACCGATGATCTAAAAGATATCATTGAGCTCATTGAGCAAGATGCGAGCCTCCTCTCGTCCAAAAGAGATATTGCCGCAACCCTACATGATCTTTCTCTCTCGTCTGGGAGTGAAGATGTCAAAAAAAAGCAAAACGTGCTTAAAACAAAACTTCTTTTTGCTTTAGCCACTCCTTTTGTGGAAACTACAAGTATGACTGCACCTCTTTGGGGTGGCGCAATGCCCACTCCAACAGTTGCCGCTGTCAATACGCCGTTACCAAACTCTTCCATGACAGCACTCAATTTATTGGCGTCTCAAAATTTCAACCCCACTGCCGTCCAACAGGTGAGTGCATCGGGAAATAGACCCTTTCATGGCATTTCAGCGGGAAAGCATTCATCCCCTCAGTCAATTGTCACCGTGGAGGCAGACTTTCCCTGGGGATTCAAAGCTGCCAATGATTTAGCTTGCTTAATGTTCGGTGTGCTGAAAAGCATGATCAAAAATGTCACCTTGATAGACTTGATCGCACCACAATTCAGAAATTTCGTTACGGAAAGAATGACTAGAGTGATCGCAGACCTTGATAGACATCTGAAGCTGAATAAAAATATCATTTTTGCTGGCGAGATCATTGCAATAACAAGACACTCGGAAGGAGATTTTGCATGGACGTCAATGTGGGCACAGAAAAAGGGTAATTTGATCATTTGCATGTTTGAGCAAATTACTTGCGATGCGTTTGATATTCTGATTCTGTGTGACATCGATTCATATAAAAATCTGCTGTATTCTGTGGATGCCATTGAAGAAATAGCGGGTAACTTGATTACAAAATCCGACCTTACCAATATTAAATCTCTTGATGCAATTTCCGAGACTTTGGACCAAGACTTGAAGGTTCTGGCGTCCAAAAACCCAGATGACTCTCCATCCGACTGGGAAGACAGTAATTTCCTTAACAAGCGGCGTTACTACACTCTTCAGGTGAACGGAGAGGAAAACATTCCCTGTGCTTTGACCTCTTATCCTTTAGAGAAGGACGATAGCAAATTTGAGCTCAAGCTCAAAATCCACTCTTTACCATACATTGCCGGTATGTTTGTTGTTGACTTTTCTTGTTTGAAGGTTCTTTCATGTAATAAGGCAATTGCCAAGAACTTATTTGGTATTCCTTATGATGAAATTTTAGAGCACCACATAGACACCATCATTCCAGAATTCTCAAAAATCTTAAGAGCAGGGTTTGAAGATCAAGGCTCGGCTTTGCAAATTGTTCCTGGTTTGGTATTACCAGAGCATTTCTTCAGGAAGTATGATGCAATCTTGAAACTGATGCCATCTAACGTCAAAACTCCAGAACAAGCATTTTTGAATTCTCGGGGTATTCAGGGCTTGCATAGAGATGGCAAAACTATGTTCATTGATGTTCAATTACGAGTGATTAGACAGGATGCTTTTGTTTTGTGGGTCACATACTCTCGTCATGGTAACAAAGATATCCAAAAACAATTGCATAAATTGACGAAGAGCAATATGAGCGGGAAGCCCCTGCCCCTTGCACAAAAAGGAAGCAATAGCCGGGTGGACCTTCCATCACAGTTAAAGTTGTTTCCTGAGAATGAAGCAGATATTCTTGAGCTTGGCTCCAGCAGCGCCGAAGTGAGCCGTCATAGCAGTACTAGGCGCCCGAAGAGAGCTACAACCTTTTCCGTTCCTGTCACGTACATTAACGATGGCACGATGAAGACGGATCGTCTGAGCTCTACAAAGTATGGCTCAATCAGATCCATCTCACTTTCAGACAGCACTTCTGCTACTAGTGACATTGGAAAGGCGTCCACTAGACCAAGCTCTGTTGAAACCGAAGATTCCGATGGATTGAATTCTCAGTTTTATAAAAATTTCACTGAAGAAGATATTTTGTCCATTGAAAATAAAGAACTTGAGGAGACAAAGAAAAAGTCTAAATTCTGGCCTTCCAAAATCGGTGAAAAAAAGCGGACGAAAAAGTACAATGAATTCCAAGTCATAAAAAAAATGGGAGAGGGTGCATATGGAAAAGTTGTTTTGGCGGAACATAAGGATGACCCGGCGTATAAGATCATCATCAAATGTATTGACAAGCAAAGAATCTTGGTTGATACGTGGGTCAGAGATAGACAGCTTGGAACGATTCCTACCGAAATACAGATTATGGCCACTTTAAACCATGAGCCACATCCCAATATTATGCGGATTATTGATTATTTCGAAGATCCAGACTATTATTACTTGGAAACTCCGGTGTTTGGGGACCCCCCAGCAATAGACTTGTTTGATTACATTGAAATCAAGAATGATATGAGCGAGCTTCAGTGTCAGCTTATCTTCAAACAGGTGGTGCTGGCAATATATCATTTGCATAAGCATGGAATTGTTCACCGAGATATCAAGGACGAAAACATCATTGTGAATGAAGTTGGGGTGGTGAAACTCATTGATTTTGGTAGTGCCGGATATGTGAAGCTGGGACCTTTTGATGTTTTTGTTGGTACGGTTGATTACGCGTCTCCTGAAGTGCTTCGCGGGGAGAAATATGACGGCAAGCCGCAGGATGTTTGGGCGCTAGGTATTCTCTTATACATCATGCTTTACAAAGAGAACCCGTTTTACAACGTTGATGATATTATGGAAGGTGAGTTACGAGTTCCGTTCGTTGTCAGCGAAACCCTGTTGGATTTAATCCGCAAGATATTGGTCCGCGATATCAAATCCAGGCCTACCATCACCGATATTGCTGAGCACGAATGGCTCGATGTTTGAATGGTGCTGGAATAAATCGACAAGAATGATAATGACATTGAAGGCCGTCTACATTTTGGTGGCTGGATATTATATACTGGTGGCTGGATGTTTTATTTTTTTTTCCCCACAGTGTCGCGCGCGTTTCTTGACTCGATGCAGACACCGGGTGCGGTGCGGTGCGGTGATGGCCTCAACAAAGAGAATCTTGCTCCGACCTGGAAGTCCCCGTAATAAAACATAAACCTCCATCAAAGACTTCATAAGTGTGCTGCACATGTCCCGTATTTCTTCCCGACATGTCTAGTGGTCTAAATACTATCGCAAATCCAGCTCTACCTTGTTGCTTGACGGTATCCAACGGATCAGACCCAGCACATAATATCCTCATAACAGTGGTGAGACCGTTGCCACCCATTCACGTGGAAAGTCTTAATCCGCAAATTTTCTCTAGTCGCAAGGCCATATGGCTTTCGTCGGCCTCTCGGAAGCAATTTGGGTCGACTCATGCCACTTTTCTTGTGAAGGTGCAAACTTTGCATTCGGATGTTCTACGCCATGGCTTACTTGTCAACAACCGCCTTCTAGAAGGTGCTTATGAGTTACTTGAGGGATGCATGGAGCCTCTTAATCTTGGGACTATCGGTGAACCCGAAGATTGCGATGTTGAGGAAGGATTTACAACCAGCAAGCTTGCTACAATCGATGAATATATTCGCTTTTGGCTGGTGACCGACAACTGCCCTGTCCTGCTGGAGAAAGACCGCAGTGCCTTTTCGATGAAACCACCACTGGTACCCCAACTAGGTATTGATACTGTTCCCGTTGCAGCGCGATATACCATCTCGCCCCAAAATGAAAAAAACCCGCTAGATTTCATTCTTTCTCGGTACTTCAACACCCTCTATTCATTGACAACACCTCTTAGTTATTTTCCCAAGACTGCACTTGCAAGGTTTAAAAATATGTGCAATAGTGATAATACTGAAATGCTAGAGCATCTTTCGCGGGTCTATTTGTCTACAGAGCATCTAAACCAGCGTCGATTAGCGAAGTATGGACTCTCGAAGCAAACCAATGACTCGAAAATGTCTCCCATCACAATGACGCGATTTGAAAGCGAAAATCAGGCCCTTCTCATCAGCAAGCAGTATCAGGAAATAAAAAATGATGAACTTTTGGAAACCCTTGTGTTGGACTTGAAAATCCGTGAGGCTCAGCTCCAAATATTATTGCTCTTGGAGATTGTTATTTGTCTGAGCATTGATGAGGAGACTTTCTTGAAAGAGAACTCCAAAAAGCAAGAACAAGCCATCTCAAAAAAGAAGAAACCGTCATTAATCCGAAGGAAAAAGAATAAGGTGATACCAACTTTCTTGGGGGTAGGAGTGCCAGATGCAAACGATGGCTCTACATCTGGAGACCCAACAATAGTGCAGGATCATCTCTCACATTTCAGTCTTTTCACGTCGTTGACGAGTTTGATCGACCAAATCGGGCTCTGGGATTCGCTCTTGGACCGTGGCAAGGCCGATAAGGATCAAAACACCCATGGATTCTTGGCATTTGTCATTGTTCCTTACTTTAGTAAGAGTCTCCCTAAATTGGTGCTGTTCATAATCAAGTTGTTCAAGGGCCTTCGTCCAAACCTCCTGAAGCCCAAAATATTAAAGGCAGATAGAAACCGTTCCAAGACATCAATGGCAGCCCCTAGCTCAGAATCGAATACTCCATCTCAAGAGCCATATTCTGCGACTCTGCCCCCCGTACTGGAGTGGACAAAAAGTCTCTCTGCTCTCGATTCTCTTGGTCAATCAGATAATACGAAGACCGAGCGTAAGTCAAAGTTCACGAAGACTTTAATGAACGTGGACAAGACCCCTCTTTTGCACCGAGCAGCCACGTCTCTAGATTTGGACGCCGCTAAACCAGCATTCTCATTAAAAAGATCCAAATCGAACTTGAGCACAAAGAATTTGAAGAAGCGGCAAGTGGATATGTCGATCATGAAGAACGAGCAATCTGAAAGTGAGTCGAAGAGGCTGAGTCTGTTCATTTTTGCTGATGCAAGAAGGACTAAATCAAGCACAATCATCAATCAGATCACCAATCACACAAGTGCTACCCCTTCAAATGTGTGCCAAGTAGAGGCCACACCAGCTAAACCCTCAAACAAGTCATCATTTACGGAAGCTCCACAGGTTTTTGCCACACCGTCAAACCAAAGAACGATGGATATGAATTTTATCGTGAAGGAAACGCCACTTCGTTCACTGGAAAAGAAGCCGTCAATACATGAGAGGTTATCACAGGTGGCAAGAATCGAGCCAGAGAACATCTTGAGCATTGTTTCGTCTCCTGTACGTGATTCGGAGGATGGCAACATATTTCTGCATGGGCGTCTCGATCCAATTGAGGCAAGTTCCCCGATAAAGGCAGTAAATTCCTCACCTATGCATATAAAGACTAAACCTGGCCAGCAAATCTCATTGAGACAATCGCCTTTCTATAATAATCAGCTATCTGGATCGCCGCCGCCTATTAAACAATCAGAAGCTAGGGCCCTGCCTTTGACGAGAAAGAGAGGAACTCTCAGTAGGGTCAAGAGCGCACCTAAAAGTAGTGTTCCCGCAAAGAAAGCATCCACAAGGAGTGTATCCACAAGGGGTGTATCCAAAAAAAGCTTATCCACAACAACCACCATAAAGAAAGCCTCTACTGAAAGTACTGCCATACCAAACCTTTCAAGCGCGGATATATTCAAGATACCAGATTCTCGGGAAACATCAGCAAACACTGCATTACTAGGTAATGCCAAATCTTTTGGCACTAGTGAGTTGTCTCTAAAGGGCTCGATTGAAGACACTCAAACAGTGGGAGGTTCTTCTGAGCCAGTGAAGGCGGCAACAAAAAATGTCCCTCTGTTTCTGGGTACGGATACTGATTCCGACTCGGACTACGAGAGGCTTCTTGCATCTGTACAGAAACCAGCGACCAAGAAATACATCAAGAAACGCACTTTTTAGCATAAATAATGGAGTTTTACATATATATTACCTGCATTCTACACTATTACCATCAAATACCATACTTTTCATCCGATCATCAAAACACGTATACAACACTTCTAAACGCTAAGCTCACCAAAGAAAATACCTTGAACAATTGGCTTTGCATCGGGGCTCTCTAGCACCAACTTGGCCAAGGGTTCACCTATTCGGTCAACGAGTTTTTCTTTTGCTTGGTCCAGAAGTGGTTCTGAATCAATATCCATATCAGAGTCCGTGGGCGCCGGCACGGCAACAATGAGTTTCCGGAGCGCTTCCAAGATTTTGTCAGTTAGGAGGCCTTTCTCTGCGTCGGACTTGTCGCCCTCGAGAATCACCAGCTTGTACCACATCTTCAAGTTGGCCACCAATACGAGCTTGATGACCTCAGGCCCCAACTTCTCCAAGCCAAGAAGGGCGCCGTAATGTGTGCCGATGGGTTTACTTGAATCCAAGAATGCACGAAGAAGCGTACGCGTGACACGTGGTTTGAGTGTCGAGTAGGAGCTGCCGTATGAATTGATGACGTGTTCAAGGAGCAACGAAGCAAACTCACGCACGGCAAATTGGCCACGCAATAAATTTGCCGCCGCCGCTTCATCAGACGAGTCCTTTGGCGAGGTTCCGATCCGTTTCGCCAAAAGAAGTGTCAAGATACACGGCATCAACGAATGCACGTAGGGGGCCAAGAATATCGTCTTGTTATCGTAGAGAGCAGAGATCACATCAAGCATGGTGATCAAGATGTCGAGGTTGCGAAGCTGATTGGTGATTTGCTCGGCAACAAATTGAATGAAGTAAGGTACAAGTTGATGAAGGCCAGGGTCAGTACGCAACGAGCTTAATGCAGCCTCGCGTAGCGTTTCCTTTTCCGGGTCTGTGGAGATAAGCACCTCCACCACTTTGTCGAAATAAAGCTTGAGTTCCTTCAGGAGTACGTGTTTCACCAACGGCTTGATTTCGGTATCCTTATCCTGCTTTTTCTTCAGTCTTGCCGCTGCGTCCTTGGCATCGTCGCTGGTGGCTGAAGAACCCGATACACTGGAGTCAGAGCCAGAGGAAATATGGAGCAAGTCGTTGCTCAAAACTGACAGAATGGCACCACGCGAGATGGGCGGCAAATTCTTGATTTCCGACGCAAGCGGGTTTTGCGGGATGGTGGGTTGCACGCCTTCAATGGCCAACCAATGTGCTGTATAAGTGGCCTGGCGCGGCACTTTGGGGAGTTCTTGGTTGATCAATTTTTCAAACTCAAGCTCGTTTTCGTCAAGGTAATAAAGCGTCTGGCCACTAGCGCCAAAAAGTGCCTCTTTAAAAACGGGTGGCCGCGAGGTATCGTAGCCAAAAAGCGGTTCAATGTTGAGTACACGAAGCGCGTGGTTGATATCGCCCGTGGTTAACAATTTACGCTTGGAATGCCGCATAAACTTGTTGGCACACTCTAGAATCTCATGGATTCGATACTCCACGTCCATGGCCAAGTTCTTGGCCGCATCTTCAGGGAGTGTCACTCCCAAAAACTCGGCGGAGTCTTTAACAGTATCGTGGGGCGACCACAAGGTGTGAGAGAGGGGGATTTTCCCTGGATCCATTTTCGGTGGTGGATGGTTTGCTTTTGGTTTTGGTTTTGGTTTTGGTTTTGCTTTTGCTTTTGCTTTTGCTTTTGCTTTTGCTTTTGCTTTTGCTTTTGCTTTTGCTTTTGTGTTCTTCTAGCGAGCGTGTGTGGTTTTTTGGCACTTATTGTTATGGGAAACAACGTTTTGCAATGATTTTGCAATGCTTTTGCAATTGTTTTGCAATTGTTTTGCGTTGTGTTTTGAAGATTGTAGGAAGATTCACTGCTGGTGACTTTTCGCACGGTTGATGTATGTCTCATGGGTCACGTGACTTGGAGTATTGGAGACCTCTGGTGTTGTTTATCACATGATAATGACTAAAAAAGCTTGGGGTTGAGTATATTGTTTAGGGAATTGTCATAGTTACTTAAGAGTGTTTATATCTTCTAATAATAGCGATTTACGTTTGGATTCCTCTGGTAAGATCTATGACTCGCACAACTTCACTCAGTAGTATTTCGCAGTTAGTTGCAACATGGTGGTGCTTATTTGACAAGAACTGTGATAAAAAAGGGAATAGTAGATTTAAACATATTTGGTACAGGGGCGTGGCTTGGGCGTGATTTTCAAAGTGGTTTATGTTGAAAAAGTATTTATATTGAGGATTTTGCAATTATACTGTGGAAAATGTGTTGCGAGTTTGGTGTGTTTTGATGAAAACAGTGTTCAAAATTAGATTATGAAGTCACATTTAGGATTTCACAAACTTTTTTAAAAGAGAAAAAAAGCAACCACACTTCTTTAAAAAACACTTAAAGATTCTTTGAAGGGTTTACTAATACTAACTTCGCCTAGAGATTTTCGTGGATATTCTTGGATGTCTTGTATATTGTTCGAATGTCTTGGTGTGACCTATAGTGCAAATTGCAAAATACACCCAAACAAATTTTGCTGATTTTATGGCATCAATGTGTCATGAATAACTTGAATGGGACAAAACAGGAACCGAAGTTGGGTCTTGAGTACAGAATACTCTAATTATTTCTTCTGAAGATTAGGAAGAAACAATGAAGCCTATTGGTTATGGTCAACAAACAACGGCCTTTATCAATAGCCTATGAATAGGACCTATGAATAGGAGTGTTATGTCAAATAATATATTCCCGATTCTAGAAAGCACCATGTACGAGTGATGTGGTGAGGGCCAGTGTAGATTAAAATTAGTAAAATGCGAAATTTAGCGAAATATATTTTGAGCTATATTTTGATATTTTTACTAATTACTAGATGTCGATATTGACTCGGTGAAAAATTTAGTAAAAATATGTATCCTAATATATCGAATCGATATATGTAAAAAACTAGGCTATGACCACCCTCGCTACAAGCAACGACTAGCGTGTTCAAATGGCATCAGCAGAGCCCGAGATTAGGCCTGGGCACGATTTGAAGGTCCTGAGGTACAGAGACGAACAAAGGAGCACATTCGAGGCGAAGCTGACTGGAGAGCACCGGCCCAAACAATGAGTATCATCAGGATAGTGGGGGTCTCTCAGCAGGGAGAGCAACACCAGTGATCAACAGGTTAATTGTCTACTACGCTGAATGGTAGCCGACTAACTAAAGAGCTCCCAAATAAGCATAGACTCGTGCAAGAAATTTGGGCAATCCTAGTTGGACTTTTGCGATATACAATGAGACATCGTTGATGGTATACGCCAAACTCGAGGTATACGCCAAACTCGAGGTATACGCCAAACTCGAGGTATACGCCAAACTCGAGGATAAAAGAAGGGGTTCACGTAGTTTTCAGTTAGTTCACCAAAAATCAAGACTCGATCCGAGTACGATCAGAATCTTGGCCATTCTTAAGGAGAGAGGCTTACTCAGAGACGAAATGAGCATCCTCGATGATTCTTTAAATGGC
>JAJMAK010000136.1:0-40985 GCA_030572615.1 Metschnikowia lachancei
TGTTAAGCTGCGCTACCAAATGTGAGGAAGCGAATGAGATGAGCTATTTGAGCGGGTTGTTAGCGTGTATTAGTAGGGTTCTTAAACCTAAACTAGCTTGAGGTTCGACTACGTTCGGTATTCCACGTTCCGAGGAATAGCACTCGGCGGGCAAGGTCGTGCGGATTACCATCCACACTCCCATATGCACTACCTCCTGCTTACTTCCGCACGGCGGCCAGGTCTAGAACCTGGACCGTGATTACTTCGTAACAAGAGCTGGTCCTCCTCTCGAGAATGCTTCCCTGTATACGTGCTTTTTTGACATTATTCTGGATCCGAACACCATCATCTACAGAGCCATCGCTTCCGGTTTAGTCAGTTATCTGAAACATCCATTTTCCTTTATTAGCGGGAACTTTGTCAAGAGAAGCCCGATTTAGCCGGAGATGACACGCTCAAGCACACATACACTCTAGTAAAGTTCTATTCTGAGCCTCTTCTATTACAAAAAAATACTTCAAGCAACTATCATAAAAACTTTCCTCTTCATCGTCGCTTGAGATCAAAACGCACTCAATTTCGCTCCCTTCTCCAGAAACTTGGACCACAATGGTTTCAGCAGCAGTTAAGATATCTTGAACTTTCTTTCTGTTTACTTTAATGTCATTTTAAGAGTCATCGAGGATGCTCATTTCGTCTCTGCGTAAGCCTCTCGCCTTCAGAATGGCCAAAATTCTGATCGCACTTGGATCGAGCCACGGTCTTTGGAGACATTACTGAAAACTACGGAAACCTTTTCTCTTTTGTCCTTGAGTTTGGCCTGCACCATCCACGATGTTTTATTGTACATCACAAAGTCCAAGTGAAATTGCCCACTTTTCTTGCAAGAGTCTGTGCTGGTTTGGGAGCTCGTTAGCCAATCGGCTACCATTCAGCGTAGTAGACAATGTACCGACTGACCACTGGTGTCGCTCTCCCTGCTGGGAGACCCCCACTATCCTGAGGATACTCATTATTCGGGCCGGTGCTCTCCGGTCAGCTTTGCCTCGAAAGTGCTCCTTTGTTCGTATCTATACTTAACTGTATCCAAGTCATTCCCAGGCCTACGCTCGGGCTCTACCGATGCCATTTGAACACTAGTCATTGTTCTAGCGAGGGCTGAAGCACCTGAACTGAGCCTAGTGTTTTACATATATCGAATCGATATATTAGGATATATTTTTATACTAAAGTTTGCCCCGCGTCAGAATCGACATCTAGTAAAAGTATCAAAATTTCCGAGCAAAACCTCTAAAAATGAATGGTGAATATCGGTATTCCGGGTCCTTAGCCAAAGTGAAGTAACGTAGGCCTTACGAAAGTAGTAGAGCCATAATCTAATGCTTTCATTTAAATCAAGTAGCTGTAAATCGCTTTACCTAGCTTTAAGCTGGAGATATACTCACTCTAAGAAGAAATATATAAAGAGAACGAGCAGGATACCCGTTGTAGTTCTCATATCCATCTTTGATTAATCGATGCACCACGAGGATCAATTTCATATATATTACATCAGATTTATTTTCCCGGGCTGAGAGATTCATGACATCAGAAATTTCTCTTCTATCTTGGGGCTGTGCTATTTTGCAACCGTTGTACATCGGCAGCCCAGGCATTGTCTCCGGGCTCAAATAACATAAAACTACAATTGTAAGATTCAGGCTAAGACACCTGCTAGTTCAAGATAATTTCTGACACTTTACGATATCCCACCAAAGAGTTTATTAACGCAGGCTTTTCATAATTATGAAATGTGAAATGGTACTTCAGCTGCTAAAACCCCAGGCTTACTGAAAAGAAGTAGAAGAAATGTACTTGGGATCTCTTGAAGTTTTCTCGTTTCATTGCAAATTGTTCTTGTAGATTCTTCAGGTAAGAGAGACTCAGATTAAGTGGAAATATATGGACGATCTCTTTCTCAGGCACAACTAGCACTATCACTTAAGCAGGGGTGTATGTTGATTTGGAATCTGAAACAAAGACATGCTGAATCTTAGCCACTGAAACATATTCCCATAGTCTCAAAAGCTTCCAAATGAAAACACCTTAATAGGCCGACTTCAATTGTTTTTCTATCTGAAATGACCTTCTCTAACGGAAACCGTTCGTAGTGTGTCATCGATATGCATAAAGCTGATGTGTAGTACTTGCCCATATTTAAACTTAAAGAAACAATTGAACTACAAGAACCCCCATACAAGAGATAAAATACCCATAAACACATAGAGAAACCCCTGCAATGTAGATAGAATAAAGAATAATGAAGTTATACGTAGTATTTTCCAACATTTTCTTGATTTGCCTATTTAGGTTCTGCAACATAACTCACAGAACAACTAAATGTACCTTTCTAACATGTCAAACAGCCCTTTTTCTGGACATATACTCTCTCTATGTTATCAAGCAATTAATATATCCAAAACATCTTTTGATACAGGGTTTTGTAAGTTTGTCGTTCTTTGTAGGTTTTCTCTTTCGTAAACACACCCAAGAAGAGGATGATTATTATACCTTAATTACGAAACATCATCGTAAATGCCGTGTACTACTCAAATACTAACTAGTGTACCTTTGGTTTATGCCTAGGTCCAACCATAGTCTTGAGATTTTCACAGTATAACATATTCCTTGTGGTTTATAGTACTCCATGAATAACCATTCAAGACCCACTGCCCAGAAAAGACTATCATTCTAAATTTGAACAATTTTTCTTCAAAATATACCATACAGCAAGTTCCATCCTCCAATTCCAATTACCTAACCTAGGCTCCCCCGCCACAATACTTAAAGTCCATGTGATCCCAGCCTGTGCTCCACCCAATAGTCACCCCATTGGTCACCGGCAAGTCTCCTCTGATCATTCGACTCCACGCTCCACACCTTATTTGCGTTTCAGAAAGACTTTTCCGGCACCTCCTATTCTGCTGATCTTGCCATACCATAAAGTTCTTCTGCCAAACCTGACCAAAGCTGTGAGCAGGAACCGTATAGGTCCTTGTCCCCATTCCACAGCTCTCTCCTGTAGTCTGGTGCCCGTAATGTAATGCCGCCTTGTTTCCAAACCTTAGGTTAAACCCTGGAGCATAATTAGGCTTACAACACGCGACCTTTGTTATGGTAATGGTGATTGGGGTATCTCCATCGCCATTTTGGTGAACACAAGAAGCCGGAAGCCATCCTCCCCACCAAGTTCCCTTTCTGGCTACTTTGAGCTGAGTCCACGAGGCACTCACTGGATCTTTGCCCATTCCCAAAGCCCTTTTTTGGACGCTGTCTGGATATTCCAACGTGAAGTCGGAAACCCCAATGAATTCATCATTTACTAAAAATACGAAATCCGTAACGCTGGGGTTAAAAATCACCATGCGGATTAATGCTTGAATGGCATTGCCCATGGTATCGAAACGACGCACGGCTTCTGTATCTTCTGCTGAAATGAGTGTAGAAGACTGTAGAAAGAGAAGAGCTAGTGCGAGTAATCTTAAGGGTGATTTCTTTAGGGTTTCTGCACTTGCTCCATTTGGCTCTTGGTGGTGAGAAGGATGTTTCGAATGTGATTGGGGTGTATAAGAAGAGGTTTCTGGTGTTGAGTTTCTGGGTGTGAGATCAAAGCCCAGAAATGAAGCCGACTCAGCAAAATTGGGTTCCGATAAATGCATTTCTCAGAAATATTCGGATTGGGGAAACTTTAAAGACCTTCAAGAATGAAACAGTGGGATAGATATATATAGTAATGGTTTCCGTTACTTGGTGCATCCTTGGTGCATATTTGGGTCATGACAAGGTCATTTCGGAACAAGTCAATTTCAGAAAACAATGGTATTTCTGTCAACGCTACCCCACAAGGGTATGGGAATTAGAATCGGGGATTTTGAAAGGGGGATTTTTCTTTGATATAACCACTGAAGATATACCGACATCATCAGTATTGGGCGATGGAGGGTATTTCCTTTTTGTCTTACACACCTTTTTGCTAGGCTTTGCTAGGCTTTGCTAGACTATATGTGATTTCTTAAAAAAGCATTCAGCCGAGAAAAATATTTCCTCCTCAATTCTTAAGGTCATGCAACTTATCCAAACGTAGAAAATACCCGAGTATTAGACACAATGCGCAATAATGAAGTCATTCGAAAACAAAATGGAGTCCGATTTCTTCCATACATTGACTTAGTACTTTGACTGCTCTATTCTCAGCAAAAGAACCTCCCAATCGTATGAATGTTTGTTCATAATCCAACTCTATATTTCAGAAGCGGGTGATTTGTGCAACGTTTCAAAAACGTTCATGAGATATCATTTACTAGCTGCTAGTTAAAAAGCGAATGAAAATATCTTCTCAATATTGATACCACTTATTTCATTGATTGTATAAGAGGGTACAGCTTCGTCTCTTCAAGAACTTCCCTCCAGTTTCATATATATGAATTCCGTTGTAATATTTTATTCCTCATGTACGGGCACTATTGTTAACAGTTCAACAAGAATACAGCCGCGCACTCACCGAGGGTACCCCGGATTTCTGGACCTCGGAGCTCCCACAAAATGTTTTACACATCTAGATATTAGTACATGTAAATATTTGTACATATGCTCAATTTGAGTAAAGTTGTCTGGATAGGTTTCTTGAGCATCAACAAGAATAGAGATGTTTTTTGCTCCAAGAAAAGATGGCATCTGAAAAGCATTCTTAGTGTCCAAAGTCGAATTTGAGGATACCCCGGAAATGGGTGGGCCTATTGTTGGCCCGACTACCATTGTTCCATGTTAGCTGTCATTCACCAAATACTGAACAGCAGCACTAAGAGATTTTATGGTATACCTCGGGTAAAGATTTGTACAGATGAACAGAACTCGTTTTGGAATTTAAGTGGGTACTCTGGGGTGGATTAAAAATCCTGGTACAGTCTTTGGGTGTTTAAGTGAGGAAAAGGTCAGCCTGCAATAATAACTACTGTGACGTCCATGTGTATATCACCTACAATTGTGTCTGATAAAGGGAAATGGAAACAATGCACAAGTGTTCGAGGACCGTTTTCTTCCGTAATTTAAATACATACTCACAAGACAATAATGAGAGAGTTTTGTTTGGAGTTTATTCACTGAACAGCTACTTTGGAATCGCTCATAAGTTTTATTAAGAAAGAAAAACCCATGTATGTTTAGAGACTCTGATAACAAATACAATGTAGGAGAGAAAAGCGCAGAAAATCAATTCTATCCTACATCTTTGGCTAAGTACTCCTCAAGAGGGACCTATATAAGGACTAGGGAGACACATGTAAGTCGGAATGGTCTACTTAATGTACTTTTTCTTCAATCCACCAAAATTCTGGGGTACCATTCAAAAACCATGGTTCTCGGATGAATTAGGATCAAAAGTACACTGTTTTCCACAAACCTGTAGCAATAAGACTCGCCTCTTCATGGTTGCCTTTCTCCTTTTCACCGAATGGAACCCACGAGCGATTTACTGGAGATGGTCCGACTAAGCCAATCGTGCAGAGGATGCCACAGCAAAAAGAGACCCCGGGGCAATTACTGCAACCTCTGAACCTGCTGGATTGGGCGCAATGAGAAGATCCTACAGAATGGCATGTATGCTTATAGCCCAAGCTGGCTATCTTGGCCCAACTTTTGGCTTCTGGCTATAACGTGTCGGACGATTTGATTGACAAGGCCAACAAGTTCAACGGAGAAAAGGGTATCAGCTCTAAGTTCAGTTGTTTTTGACCGGATTGGATAAAAAGTACTTGCACACCCAAGACCAAGAGTCCGCTGGGGGAAAGAACTTGAACAAGGCTCTGAAGCAATTGAGCTCGCTCACAACCCTGGAACAGAACAGTTCATATCTTCAAACATTGCAACACTACTTTGAGAAGTCTCGGCTATACGGAGCGAAAGTCCATGATTTCTATAACCAGGTATCGGGGGAGGTCGCTGCTGTGCATAAGGAGGCAACACGTTTGCTTGAGATCAAGAAGTCCTACGCTTCAAACACCACAA
The DNA here is from genome assembly GCA_030572615.1 of Metschnikowia lachancei. Taxonomy (NCBI): domain Eukaryota; kingdom Fungi; phylum Ascomycota; class Pichiomycetes; order Serinales; family Metschnikowiaceae; genus Metschnikowia; species Metschnikowia lachancei. The sequence goes on from JAJMAK010000136.1 coordinate 6,025, forward strand.
GCGCAGCAAATGATGTGACTGAAACCCAGGAATGACCGAAAAGATAGCCTAAGCTTAACGATGCAAATTATTTACCGTCAATAAATACCATAGTGAAACAATATCCGAACCCAAGCAAATGTATATAGAAAGGAAAACATAAGTGAAAACTAAAACTCAAAAATGTAGACATGATAAGGCACACATGATCTCAGTATTGGGGAGAGTATATACTGTATTCACCTTATACGAAACCAAAGGTTAGCTTTTCTGTAGCCACCTATGTCACGGCAGTAGAAAGTGTATGTGAAGTCCGAAAGGCCTTGCTCTTTTTACATGGCAGTAGTTGGCACCCAATGTTTATCAATATTAAAAGCGGAAGGTGCAAAAAGATATCAAGATTCTCAAGAATACAAACTAAAAGCAAATCGCTAGAAGTACCATGTTCTTATTAGTGATTAAACTGATAGAAATTATTCAGCCTCGCACACATTTCACTCTTCTCGAACACTTTTGCTCCTAACAATTGTGAATATTACTACACTTTATACCGCAAGTTGCAGGTAAAGTATTTTGTTTTGTTTTGCTTTTACCTGAAAGCTTCACGAGGGAAAAAGTAAGTATCAACCTTTGAAACCCATATTGCATCCGATGCTGCAAGCCCTGGCCCGTGGTCATTTGCTTAAAATGCGATAATTTATCACTAACACCCCAGAAAATCCGTCACATTAACTTCATGTACATCCTTTAATAAAGAACATGGGCACGCAAAAGCACCAATGAACAGAAATACTAACTGATTCAACTTTTACCGGAAGTGTACTTCCCATTGAGATTGGGAAACATTATTCGGGTTACCATGAGCTAAATAACACCCCGTGATTGACCTCGAGACTTCCCTGCCACCTAAGAGCTAGCCAAGAATACATAAATATCGGGGAAATATGATATTTGCCTTTTTTCTTTCTTAGTTCCACCAAGTACCCCTCCAGACCTTCCGAATCACCCATAAATACCCCATAAATACCCCAGAGCACCATAAAACCTCAACTCCCCCCTCCACAAGAGTTAAAGTCCAACTTCTTCCAGTCGGTGACCCATGCAAAACGGACTCCGTTTTGCACCGGCAAATCTCCTCGGATAAAAGCACTCCATTCTCCGCAAGTAACTCCTCCAGGGCCATAGTGGTCCATTTTGCAACTTCGTCTCTGCTGATCTTGCCATACCATTAACTGTTGCAGCCAGACTTGGCCGTATCCATAAGCTGGGATAGCGTACCAAGCAACTTCGGATATGGTATTGAGCTTCACGGTTTCTTGCCCCATATACTGACTAAATAGCTTCCCGAAGTCGACATTGAAACCAGGCTTCCATGTTCCACGATAGGAAACATTTCGGGTCAAAGCTACCGTGACCGGATGTTCTCCTTGGGGATTCGGGTGCACACACGAAGCAGGCTGCCAATCTTGCCACCAAGTACCTTGCTGTGGTGTCTGGTACTCCATCCATGTAGCCCCCAACTGGGAATCACCTTCTTTCCAGCGTTTTTCTCTGGTGTTGGGGGTTGCAGTGTGGTGTTCAACAGTGAAGTTGGAAATTGCAATGAGAGTAGTGTCGACAAAGAAAATATGGTGGGTATCCGTCTGATTGGAGGTATACATGTGGGTTATTGTCTCAATGGCAGATTTCATATCTTGGAACCGGTTGAATTGTTTTATAATCTCTGGTGGTGAAATAGTCTCTGGTGACATATTATGGGCTACCACGAGAGTTACCTTGGTGAGGAGAAATATCCATGCTGCCCAGCTTGCATGAGGGAGGGGAACTTTCAGAAGGGGAATAGCAGGTTTATTAGGAAAAGAGTCTGAGTTGGGAAGTGTGGCCTTACTTCCGTATATGTCAATATTAGTTAACAGGGACATACTTCTAAGACTAGTTTTGGGCTTTTTTTTGGGCCACAGAATATTGCGGGGAATAGCTTCTACTTATAGGGTGCTTCTTTGGCATCATTAGCTTTGGGTAAAGCCACGTGGAAGTTAAATCCTGCATTTTTTAATACAATGTTTTGCTAGTACAATTGGGACAGGCCACCGTTTTCGTGATGGCGACATAGCCCCGAAAACTGATGGTACTCATCCGGCTGTGCCAATAAGTAATGGAACCATTTCCTCACCAATCTGGCGGAGAATAAGATTCCGTAAAAGTGTAGATGTTATGTTCCAATGTGATTTATATTTGCGTGTATGTAAGGTGATAAAAGTGAAGAAAGGCAAGCAAACAAAACAGCACCAAAAACCACTTCACTTCTTCTAATAGTGAGTAGGAAAGCCCGTTTACTTCGGTGGGGAGTAATTATTCCGCGATATCTCTCACCACCATTTTTCTTGCCAATTTGGTCATTGTTCTATTCTGATCAACTCAGCTAAAATGGATTTCAAGTTTCAGTGTATGTATTGCAAATTGAGACAGTAATTCTTCCCAAGGGGATAAATATTCGTTGTTAAAGTCTTAACCAAAGTGGCTTCATGAACGAATCATATCGATCACAACTTCTTCATAGTATATTGCAGAAGATTTGGCAGTTAGGCGTTCTCATTTTTTGAAAATGAATATCCCATGAAAGGGTAGGCGGGGGAGAGAAATAGCAACGTTGTATTACACCACCGCGGCAAATTTAAAGGTGGCTTTTCAAATATAATATCATGAAGAGTTCGTGGGGGTGGCACAGGCCAAGTCTTTTGTTGTATGAAATTGCGTTTTCAGAGCTGTCATAAAGCATTGTTTCCAATTTCATGCCCCAGATGGTTTGTAAGATTTCGATTTTGTTGATTCTTCTTGTTTAGATTTCATGATGTGTTTAAAAGGATGCTTTAGGTCCTCTAATGGCTAAATTAGGTGTAGTCATTGGCCCTACTGTCCTGGGTCCTGAAATGCTTTTATTGTCAACTGTATTTGCTCCTTTTATGTTTAGTGTTTGAAGAAAGTTTTGTATAGCTGACAGTCATTTTAGCTTGGTCAGCCCCAGTTCATAAGCCTATTTCAGTATTTACGTTTTGTTGGATAGCAGCTGGTAAATTGCCTGACTGAACAACATATACGTATGGTCAGCATAAACAAAATTAGTGACCAAACAACATTCTTTTCGAAAGTAAATTGTCTTTCGGAAGAAATAAAAAATAAAGGCCAACCAAATTACAGGCTGTCTTTAGCTATTATTTATTTACTCTATAATTGGTAAAATTGTTCGTCCACCTGATCTGCGGAAAGCCGTATAAATGATTAAGAATTGTTAACGACTGTGGATGGGTATAAAAGGCCTTCAGGATCTCTTTTTATCGTTCCCATAATAGTAGTGGCACAACCCCGTCCTGTGAATTTCTGTGCAAGGCCTAACACCAGAGGGCAGAGAAATCGATTGGTCTGCCAAATTTTACTTTAACGATTTGCAAGATTCCCATTTTTGAGGCTCGTTCCAAGACCCTGCAATTGATTTCTCTTATCATCCTGGGGGATCACGTCGCATAAACTACTTAGGTTATTGGTATGGACATCCCCGTCCCCTTAATACTCCAAGCACGCATGCCTGAGTTTACAGTGGTTTACGTGTTACTTTTCCATGTATACAGACATATAGGTATTGTGAAAGGCGATACATAGTACAGTAGGAAGCTGAGAAGAAATGTTCTGGCCATCTAGCCCTTGAAGTCGAGGGCTGTACATTTCCGGTGTTCTGTCTTATCGAGGTCATTAAGTATTAGATTCCAGTTGCATATTCCATGTATTGAAAGATGATGACCTAAAAAGCTCTCTCCCTAGTGGAAAGAGTCCCTATTTATATTTTCCCGGCATAAGCCTTCGAAGAAGGCGACTGGGACTTCTGTAAGAAAGTAGAGAGTAGCCGAACCTGAGACGTTGGCGACTGGGGAGCAATATTGCCTAAAGCGGAAAGAGTCAAATGGATACTCGCATAAGTCAGTGACCGTCCATCCTGCGAGGTTTAGAGATGATAACCTAAAATGGATCAGAGTATCACAGCATCGGCAAGATACATCCTAAACCGAAGAGCCAGGTCATAGAGCCGGGAGCAATGTCATAAACCGAGGAGCATTGTCATAAATCGAGGCGCAATGCCCTAAAGCTGAAGAGCAAGGTAGCAAGGTTCTGAAGTAGATGAGAGTAGCACATGTGGTCAAAATGGAACGTTCAGGTGCAAGGCGTACGTCTAAGTACGGAAACTTGCCATGTACTAGCTAGAGGTGCATTACATTAAGTGTAAGAGATGTATAATCTACTAATACTCTTCTACGTTAATCTGGTGATAACACAGGATTCTGCCGGGCATTTTTCCTGAACCTTATGAAACCAGCAAAGTGTATGAATTTCAAGAAAACGCCCTCCACACCGACTCGTTGATTTACACGAATACCTTGACTACAAATTATGTGTTTTGCTGGAAATTCTTTTCCACATACATTAGTATAAACCAGAAACCCAGAACCCAGAAACCCAGAACATGTCCTAGGTGCCGCCCCCGCAAGAATTAAAATCCATCTTATCCTTACCTGTACTCCAGCCAAACTTCACGCCATTCTTCACTGGCAAGTCGCCCCTAATAGACTGACTCCATTCTCCACATCTGATGCCACCTTCTGGATTGGGGTTTTTCTCACACCAGCGATTCTGCTGATCCTGCCAAACCATCAATTGTTGCTGCCACACCTGGCCGAAGCTGTGAGCGGGCACTTCATAAGTTTGGGTCTCAGATCTTCTGTTTAAGTTGGTGGTTTCATGCCCAATAAGCGTGCTTGCCAGAATCCCATGATTGATGTTGAAGCCGTCGGACCCGGACGCACCGTAAGTCATTGCCTGAGTCAAGGTGACTCTGAGGGGAGTATTGCCAAACTCGTTCTGATGCACGCACGACGCAGGGTACCAAGGTGCCCACCAAGTGCCTTGTTGGACGGTCTGGAACTCGGTCCAAGATGCCCGTCGAGTGCCTTGCTGGACAGCCCAGGATCCGGTCCCAGATGTCCCTAAGAGAGCGTTGTGTCGATTCCATCTTTTGGTGAATTTTGGGGGGTATTCCAAGGTGAAGTTCGTGATTGCAATGATGGTTGAGTCAACTATTAAGTCAAAGTCCTTGGATGCAGGGTCCACGATAGCCATTTCGGTAATTGTATCAATAGCGGTATCCATATCTTCAAATTTGAGCAAGTTTCCAGGAAGGACTAATCCACTGGATTCTGCTGATACTGCAAAAGCTACCCGGGCTACCAAGATAACAAACGCCCACATTGCAACCGGGAAGTTGTTTCTTTTGGTGATACCACCGTTCTTGCCACATGCAGTCACTAAGTCGGCCGTGGGAGCTCCATATTTTGCACCCATGACAATTTGTGATGCACTGAAGATATTTTCCATTTTCAAATCAGAATTGAAGAAGAAGAAGATTTTGATGTTCTGAAGAGAATTCTAGGGAATTCTTTTGGCTTTTATATTTGGTTTTTGGAGTAGCGAGTGTTACCAAGGGTTTGTATTAGCTGCTGCGGATTCATATATTGGGATCTCTAAAGACGCCTTAATATGTTCCCACATAATAGTTTCCTGATTCTTTTGTTTACGTTCAAGCCCCCTCGTTTAATGGAGCTCCGACAATGCAATAATTCTGGGAGTTATTTGGGTTCAATTTCATGTAAGAACATACATTGGTAACTACCATACTGCTGTCATATGGAGTAGTAGTGTGGGTATCTGGCTATTAATAAGGGAGGCTGTGCCCTAAATATCACCCGTGAAGCAATGACAATGATCAGAATAAACCATTTTAGGATTGTTTCGGGCATTCCTCTGACCGTCACTAGTGGTTTCTCTGATGCGCATTTAATTCTGGGAATAACCGTTTTTTTTTTTTTGTTTTTTTTTTTTTTGTTTTTCCTTTGATCGTGACGTGTACTTTCACAGTCATGACTGTATCATGTGAAAGATGAATCAGGAAGATGTTCACAGTTCTTCCATGAGAATAGTTGACCAGCTGTGAAAATAGTATTAGCACTATGCTGCTATTGTTTAATACGCATTTCCGAAATCTGTGGGGTGGTGGCACGGAAATTCCAGCTGCCAATTGAAAGTTAATGGCATTTTTTTTTTTTTTTTTTTTTTTTTTTTTTTTTTTTTTTTTTTTTTCTTTTCTTTTTTTTGCTTTCCGCTTTTCAGCAAGATAAGTGAGATTACCTTTTCCAGAATTCCATGTCAATCCCACTACTCCTATTGTGTGTAGGTCATGGACACTACAGCTGGGCCATATTTCTGAAATTCGGCTTTCTCCGGTCAATCATTAACCCCATGGGTTCGTTAATTCTTGACTCGGTTATGGTGGCTTCGCCCCGTGATACTGCTTTTCATTAATGTGTATCATATTTGGATGGTAGGCCTCGAAGCGATACCGCTTCTTTTGTTTCTAGATGTCTACTAGCGAATATGAAATTCTACTCCATAATTCCGTTGAAAAGGAAGATATGCTCAGACTCTAGCGGTAAACCCCGAACTACAATTTGACTCTTCGGTTGGAGGGGGAACATTTTTAGGGGTCTCAGAATGGCCTCACAGGTAGTAAAATTAGACGTGGTTAATTTGAGACCTTTGTTTTGAAAATACTTAATGGATTTAATATCTTAAATATGACTACGTCGTGTCTTGGTACATTTGTTTCATTATTCGTACAATTGGCTGACTTGACCTCTCAAAAGAAGAATCTGCAAAGCAGTATGATTGCTTGTTTTCTTCAAGAGGCTACAAGACAAAGTACCACCCATTAACACAGTTTAACTTCTTCTCACAATATTGATTTTTACTATCTGGGAGGGTAGATCGCATCGACACACGACTCATCATAATCCAAAGTAGAGTCTCTCCTTTGTTTTCAAATACTTGAATTTGCCGAACAGTATCACCTTTGCCAGTAGATAGAACTCGTAAGTCATATTTGAAGATATTTTTACTGCTTCACGAAATGAAACATAGCACATATATTTGCTGGTCCCTTAAGAAAAGAGATAAAAAGACATTCAGGAATCCTACACACTGCTTGACAAGCCGTGAGGAGATTTTGATCTTAAGTGGTACTATAAAGCGTAAAGTCTGAAACCACAAGACACACACTATCACAGACCAACTTAGCTAGAGGTTCAAGATCACTTCTTGAGTACTATAATTTTCCCAGACTCCAAAATAAGGAAGATTACGTAATTCAAGAGCTGAGCCGATCAAAAGACATACATATTGCGCTACATGAACACCCTCAACTAATGAAGTATGATATCGCTCTGTAGTCCTTGCACCATTCATCTGTCTCGAGAATGTATACTAAATAGGGCATTTATGCTTCCAGGGAGAGTATACTATGTACTGGAAGTTGAAGTAGAAATGTTTGGAAACTTAGAGTTTGGCTGCAAACCTTACTCCAAAAGCACGTCGATTAATTTACTAGGAATATACTGTGCCGGTACTAGTACTGGCATATTTCGAGATAGTTGTGGCCCCAAAGTTGGAGTTTCTTCCATGTAGTCATTTTTTGGAAGAAAAAAAAAACTTATGTTGTTTATTCCATTTCCTAAATCTGCTGTTAGGGAGATCTTGAAAGGGTTTCCAAGAAATTCAAGCAACCTTCTCTCCTCACATTACACACTAGGCACTCCTTATCACATCTCGAATCTTCGTGAATTCTACATCTTTTTTTTTTTTTTTTTTGTTTTGTATTTTTGGCTATGTAACTTCAATCAACCCCACTATCATCTCCACTCGCATCACACCCAAAAGCACAAACAAAAACCAGAACCAAGTCTAGGTTCCTCCTCCGCAAGAGTTGAAATCCATGTGTTCCTTACCAGTGCTCCAGCCAAAACTCACACCATTGGTCACCGGCAAATCACCTCTTATATATTCACTCCATGGCTTACACTTAATTCCACCCTTCTGATAATGATTTTTCTTACACCTGCGATTCTGCTGATCCTGCCAAACCATCAATTGTTGCTGCCATACCTGGCCGTAGCTATGTGCCGGCACCGTATAAGTACGGGACTCGCTTCTTGAGTTGGAGTCTGTGGTTTGGAATCCAATATCCAAGCTCGCCTTCTTACCAAAGTTCAAGTTGAATCCAGCTTTGAAGCTGGCAGTGTAAGTCATGCTCTGGGTCAAAGTAATGACGATTGGAGTATCGCCTAACTCGTTCTGGTGGACGCATGATGCAGGATACCAGGGAGCCAACCAGGTGCCTTGTTGGGCGGTTTGTTCTTCGGTCCATGACGCACCTAAGGGAGCATTCTTTCTGTTCCATCTTTTTTCAATATTGGTGGTGCTTTCGTTGGTGGTGCTTTCGTTGGTGGTGGAGGTAGAATTTTCGGTGATGGTCTCATTGGAATAGTGTACAGTGAAGTCACGGATTCCAACCACTTTATCATTCACCAATAACACGAACTCACTGGCTGTAGGATCGTCCATGGCAAATTCAGTGATGGTTTCAATTGCAGAGTCCATGTCTTCGAACCGGTAGAAAAGCCCTGGAAGTGTCTCATTGGTAGCTTCGGAAACGTCTGCTTCCAATAACTTCTCTGGAGAAGTTGCGCTGGTCAAACCTTCTGGGGGAATGTTTCCAGTCAATGCCGTTGCTGTAGCAGCAGCTGCAGACGTAGCTAACAAGATAAAAAAAGCCAACATAGTCTTTTTGGTGACAACAGACGCACCCAAAGTAGATGCTGGAGTCATAATGATTTTTCCGGTCACTGGTGTCATATCCTGATTGATGATAGAATTATTGTAATGATACGGGATATGACTGTCCTTTTATATCTGTTCCTTGGAATGAGACCAGTGTTTTTGTTTTGGCAATCCAGCCCCTCTTCGGACTCCTTTCTACTGGGCTTTCCTTCTACTGGTTTGTTTGCTGGTCCATACAGAAACTCTCTGGCTTGTAACCACGAAAGGGCATGGTTGGTGTTGACGATAACTTCGGCCGAGCGTTTCCACTGCCTCCTTTCAACTCAACAATGGGTAAAACACCCGGAATTTTTCAGTTTCATTCGAATTCCCCAGGCTCAAATATATCCTGGAGGTTGCAGCAGCTTGATATCTGACCACACTCAAAACCCATTCAGATTGCCGAGTTGCAGCTTTCTACCACGACCAACAATTGCTGATGTACACACTCGGTATTTTGACTGTGTTCGTAACAAACACGAAGCCGGCCCATGCCTTCTGAAGAGAACAGTAAATTTAAAGAATTATACCAAATATACCTACAAACATCGGACCCACGTACGGCTCCAAAGATATTGTTCCTGCAGCCAGCACTAATAATAAAACGGGCAGACTTCATAGGAGAAACCCGGGCTCATAAATAATAGACGGCAATTATAACTGGAAATATTTCCGTCCTACATTACAGCGCCGCGGGTATCGGGATAGCCGAATGTTTTTTCTATTGTTCTGTTTGGTTGGTGAATTATTTTGCCACAATCATTTCATAAACAGGATCTGGCTGCAACTGAAACCGTCTCACCATTGCCTGTTTAGGGCCGAAGTCCGAGAATAAAAGGGCCCAGGGAAAGGTCAAATTAAGTATTTCTTTTATTTTTTTTTGAACTGTTGCTAGATAGGTGATTTTGGGTTTCACATGAGTTTAAAGAAAAAAAAAAGTGAAAAAGAATTAAAAATATTAAAAGAGTTAAAGAAAACATGGCAAAAAATTATATTGATGCCATGGCTCACGCGCATAATTCCATTCGCTTAACAAATCCTGTGACACCTCCTGAGAGTGTGGACTAAATCACACAGATTGTTGCAAAACCTTCCAGAAGCGTTTTCTTTTTTTTTCTTTTTCTTTTCCTTTGCTTTTGCTTTTGCTTTTTGATGCTTTCAGCGGCTTGTATTCATGCTCCGCTTTTGATCCAGAAACATAGCCCAACTAAAATTCCGGTGTCTCACTGTGGGGTTGGCAAAGGTAGAATTCTTTCACATCCTGTGAAGTACTCTTTCCAAGATTTAAAAGGGGGACTTGTGATTAGATCACTATAATTAGCCTGCTACACCCTTTCCAAGTTGTCTTTGTCAGCATCCCTATGAAGGGTGACGATGCACTACCGTTCCAGGTCCTCGGAATTAGGGGCTCCAGAGTTTGGCCGAACGTTCAAGCAAACGTTTTGGTTTGATGAATATATTCTCGGATTTCATTTTCTGGGTACTAACCATGGATTTCATGGTTTGGAGATCACCTCGAGCCTTTTTACTTGTGGCAGTCATTGGTGGATATCTGTTAAACCGAGCCCTCGCACCAGTTTCTATATCAGTTTGAGGGGAAGAATAAAAGGGTATTCAAGATAGCTAAATTGCTCTCTTTGTGAGAAGACTCAATTAACGAGTTTATGGTTTTGATACAGAGGGTTTGTATCCCTGGTTGGCTCAATTATTTCAGCACCACAGACTCTTATTGTAGGACAAACGTGATACTGTATTGTCTCAGAAAAGCCTCCAGTATTTGGTACGCTAACGCAATGCTTTAGAGAAAATCTAGGCAAAAGACCTGTTTATACCCATTATTCTATGATTACGCTTTCAAAGCCTTCATTACTACACCCCTAATTCTTTCAGACTGAGCTCCATCTATACCTTAGTATCGGAAGACCGGAATATTGAATGGTCTTGTGGGTTTTGAGGAGGAGCATACTTTTTATAGACTTGTACATCACAGTAATAAGAGGCGATTTACCAAACAACAGTATCATTTTTCAAGCGCTATTTTCAAAGGTTTTTACTCATTTCGACATACACTCACCACTTTGCAGCATTAAAGTTTGAATGGAAAACACAAGAATCCATTTCACACAGCTAGAATTATCTACCGATTGTCCAGAAAACACCCCTAGGTTATTCACACACACCAATGCCAACCCCCACAACCCTTGGCTTCTCCTGGTTAGGTCACCGATACATCATTAACACCCAACTATAGTATCATTATATCCATCACCTTCTCCACTCAACGGCCATCGTGTATCTCATTACACCCCCTAAAGACCATGTTTTCACGGCCAACTCTCCATTTAAACCCCTGACCATCCACTACCGGCAAATTTCCACGAATATTTTTAGACCATGCGTCACAAATAATTCCCGCAGGTCCATACTTCTCCCTCTTACAGTTCTGATACTGCTGGTCCTGCCACACAACCAATTGTCTCCGAATCGGCTGTCCAAAACTCTTTGCCGGCACAGTATGAATACCGGTTCCTGCACTGCGTATTTCTTCCACCACTTCGTAGCCCAAATCCAACGCTTTCCTTGCACCAAACCTAAAATGGAACCCTTTCTCCCAAGTAGCACTATACCACCACCTCAGCAAAAGCTCGACTTTGGCTGGGGCATTGGATCTGTTCTCCTGTGGGCAACTAATTGGTGTCCATTTTCCCCACGTAGTTCCCTGGCCAGTAAACCGATATCGGATCCACCGTGCGCCCAAGATCAGCTCTGCTGCAGACCATCTCTTTTTTCGTATCATTTTGTTTTCTTTCGGGTGGTCCATAGTGAAATTACAGATAAACACGACCTCGCCATTGACCAACACCAGGTGGTCGGTGAATTCTTGGTCCAATTTTCTTTTTCTCATGGTAGCCATTTCCGTGATGCTGTGGATTGCAGAATCCATGCTACTGAATCGGGGCAATTCTTGTAAAGATAGGTTGTCAAACTTCTGAGGCTTGAAGTGGGATATGTGGAAAGCAGGGATGGTATATGTTTTAGGGGTGAAGTCATTTTCTGGTTTTAAGTGGGTGATATGTTTAGGTGTAGCTTCATTTGAGTCTATTTCATTTGATTCCCAAATTGGTGGGTGTTTTTCTTCATTAAAGCTCTGGGATAATGCCGATACCGAAGAGACTAAACAGACTAAAAAGATCAATCTCCAAGTTGGTATTGTTGTTGGCTTACCAGTGCCGGACTTCTTCTTCATATTGCTATCACTATGGTGAGATATAGCAACAGGTGAAGAGTAAATCAAGGTGGTTCCACTATGTTGCACTTGAGTGGTGAAGGGTACCAAGGTGAAAATCTCCCGCATGTTGTTTTTAAGTGGTGGAATATAATGGTAAGAAGTTTCGAAAACTCGCGGGGAACATGACTTTTAATACGGCTGTTTCAATATCAAAACTTCACCATGCCCCCACCCTCAAAACATAGCCCACAAATTCATTGTCGTGTTCAGAAGCAGAATTAGGGATCGGGCTGTGTATTTGAAAGCATGGGTGGAATTATGACAAAAAAAGTTTCACTTGATCGCATCATTCCCCGTTTTCAACACATCCGTAGCTATACTTCTTGGTTGGTGCGAGAAAAAGCCTTAGTGTGTTTCCTTCTGACCACAAATTATTTAACTTTGTCGGCTATGACTTCACTTGAGTGTTGACCGTGATCAACTGACGATCAAATCGTATTGAGCTGTCAAACGCAAAACGTGGCGGATTTGGCCATAATTGGAATCCATTGTTCTTACCTGCTTTACTGCGTATATAGGGGATTTGGACAGCTTTATAATGACATAAACACGGGGATTTGCTTATGAAATTCTGGAACTTTATAAATACATCTGAAATTTTGGCTCACAGTATTTCGTAATCCTTTTTCTTTCTTTTTTTTCTTTGTTTTTTTTTCTTTGTTTTTTTTCTTTTTTTTTTTGTTTTTGAGAAGGGTTTTAATCACCACCCCTTTAATGTCAATATATTTACTGCAAAGTATGAGGAGCGAAATAAGAAAAGTAGTATATTTCCCAAATTACCAGCTTTCACGGCGGGTGATTTCATGAGGTGTGTGCTCTTCCTAAGCACCCCAAGTAATTATATCCAGCCCCAGGTATTTGTTTGTTTTCGTTTTCAAAGCTGTCCCAGAACTTTCCCGAGCTGTTTAATTCTCAATAACATATATCCTGTGACCGATACGGCCCGCTGAGGGTTGGCCGATACGTGTGCACGCGTCTGGCCGTCATACATCCGCCAAGGCGAGTGCGCTATTATATCCCCTAATGTCTCGTGGTCTACCCATCACTCTTACATCCGCCGGCTACTCTATTGTTTTCCGAGTAGGCCGTGGGTAGTTATATAGTACCCGCCCTTCCTCCTTCTGGATAAACGGGCCAAGCACGTATTACCTACAATAATGAACGACTTACCTATTATTGAATTACCATTACTGGATTTACCTATGACCGAGCTACCAATTCCCGGATTTGTAGCTGACATATCCAGAACCAGAAATATAGACTAGTTATCTAGAATATCTAAATGATGCACACATTCTAAAGCCTTGCAAGGTTGAATTTGAATGCCTTCAAATCACAACGGGGTGGATATTTTCTGTGGCTCTCATTCCATTCACTAGATTAAGTGTTATGATTTGTGCACTCGACTCTGTGTCATCGCCAATAATCTCACCAATAATCTCACCACTCACCAATAATCTCACCACTCACCAATAATCTCATCACCAAATTCCACACCCAGCTCATGCCACCTGGCTTTATTTTCTTAACCTTAACTCTAACAACTTCCCACTTTTTGGTAGTATCTGGGTACAATTTGGTTTTCTTCTTTGTGACTATATATCCAATCACTGAAAATAAGGATTCTACCGGTGCAGACATAGCTGAGAAAGCCAAAATATTTATTGCAAGCTGAAAAAGTATGAGCTAATTGTTCTTTTCAGCCCGACAATAATCGGCTATAACTTTTTTTTTTTTACTTTTTCGGGAGATTTAGGTCATTACTTGGTTTTCTTCTATCTGAAATATTTGATTCTCATTAAGATAAAAGAAGCTATCGTCTGCCGTCTTCACTGTGTGTAGTTGATGATTGCTTTGTGAGGTGTTTTTTGAGGTGCTTTCTGAATTTCCCGTATTTTGTTGTCCCTGTTTTCCACAATAAGTTTTGCACAGCCTGAAAAGATTTTCAATTTGTTTTGTTTTTGATTTCATTTATCAATTCAAAGGGAAATGATTACTTGTTGTGAAACGAGGTTTTTAAGGTTTTTGCTTTGGATTCAGAAATGTTACAATATAAAGTGTTTTCATTGGTCCAGACTCTTTATCTTAAATGGGATATTTACATGATACTTCACGCCAGTGGTACTGAAGTTACCCTACCACAGTTAGGCAGGAACATTCTGATAAAAGAATCAACGAGTCGTCAGACAAATGCGTTACATGATATACGACAAAACTGAAGATTTCGTCTGAAAGTCACGACTTTTATCTATTCGTTACCGTGTCATCGTGTCATCATCCCCGTGACGAATAACAGAATAAACCGCAATAGCTTACACCCATAGGGTAACGGTTGAGTTGGGTACATTATATACAAAGTATTTGAGCCAGAAGGAAAGTAGTAAGTTGGGGGAAATATAAACGAGAACAAGTACCAGTGGCCCCCAATGTAGCAACATTCAAAAGCCAGCTACTCGCCACCTTCCTACTATTTCGGTCTGTTAAAGTATTTTAAATAAGCATTTGTGGGTCAGTATGCAACAGAGAATTACACTGCAATCTCATTCCGCAATTTATTTTAGTTGCTAGTGTTCCGTATATTTGTAGCTAGCTTTTTCTGTGCATCAACTCTTGATAAGCTATTATTTAAAGGATCGGGTTAGAAAGGCCATTTCGTGATGTACTTGTGGGCTTTCTCCCACTCTCTTGACCTACTTATATCTGTTAGAATATACACCATTAGTTGATCCTGGAAATGTTTAACACTTACATTCAGTGAACCAACTTTTCAAGCAGAAAATAGGGGAGTTCATTTAGTTGCTCCAACGTTTCGTGATTCATCTTTTATCATTGATCGTTGTGGCTCATATTCTTGGAAGAACCTTTCTTAGATAATTTGGCGAAAAACATGCTAATTTAAACAAGAGAAACATTTGGTTTGGGAAATTTCCTGTAGGCCTAAGAATACTGGTAAGAATACAATTGGGGCTAAAGTTTGACCCTCTTCCAAGGTATAGTTAATTCATTCTGAAAATGCCATTTATAGTCAGAAACTGAGCTATTTAAAAAACTCAAATCAGAAGGGCTTTCCCAAATATATAGTAATTCCTTCTACAAAGATCAATGTCAAATCGATGTATGTTCCATAATTCTTCACCCAAGCTCTTTTCGTTCTTTTAAATACATTTGCAGATTTATTCACTTCTTTTGCAAATATTCCTGACAAGCATGGTTTGTACCATATATAGCATGCTACTGCTATACATCATTTGAGGGTATTTGATACCAATAACCATTTCAGAAATTTGTTCCTTCAGTTAAAAAAGTTTTTGGATGGCATATCAATATTTGTAACATCAAAATGTGTAATATGCATGTCATAGTCACTGTAAATATTGACATTAGTCGGTGGGGCATCTCCATTTAACAATTTCGAGACCTGCAGATCAAAGAGAGATGCCAGCAACTTTTGACGAACGAGAACTCTCTTAACAAAAGGTATAAAAACTATGAACTCCTGAACCATACTCCATGCCAAGCAGTAAAGTTATTCATTGCAGCACTTGCGAGCTGCTCGTTGTCGTTTTTCAAGACCCTCAATATAGGATCCATGATTCTGGAAGATATACCGTTTAATGATATGTTGGCGAGTCTTCAACCGTCTCTATAACATATTTTCTGAAAACATTAGGACCAATTCCAAACATTTTGACAATAGTAGGGATAATCACATGGTCATATTCTTCTATGTTATTTTCAAACACCACGAAGATTAGTAAACGTGGATTGAGGGATCTCTTTCGGCTGTCTTATCATCCTCTAACAAGTCAAGCGACAGGGGGACTATTTCCGACAAACACATCTTAAACTCACGCTCTAGACCCCGTGATTACTTTCGATCAAGTGTTTAATGGTACCCTTTAGGTCGAGATGGGTAGTGGGAAATATTACTCAAATAACTAGCAAGAACAAAACCTGAGTTGGGTTTTCCAGCGGATCTAAACATATTAATACTGAAGATATGAACTGCCTTCATACGATCCATTAAGTGTAATCGCAATTCTCCATGAACCTGGACCTTTCTTGGTGTTAAGGGTTTCTCGTGGTGTATTTTTCTGATGAAACGTCTTGAGTATACCATCACGTTTAATAAAAATATTATGTATTTAACAATTCTCTTTTCAAGTGTTTTGGAGTCTGGAATCTATGTCGGGAGATCCTAGTTTCGCTAACACTTTCTCATCTAAGTCTTTGTGTTCCTCCTTCCCACCCTTTTTACTGCTCCTTCGTACTATTCACTGACACCAATATCATAGTGCATACCCAGAATAAAGTAAGCTTCCAGAATCCCCTTGAAAAAGAACCTTATTTTTTCAGCCAGCCATTCCGTCAGCAAGACACGTACCCCTTGAAAACATTCCACGTTGTATCATTCAAGTTGTGGAAAACCACTGAGAAGCTTGCTAAGAAGTATAGTTCGCGAGTCCAATCACTTCGTCTCCAGCCAAAACATAAAATTCGGTATTTTCCGTGCCAATTGTGGCTATATTTGTCATGGCAGCGATTGCGGCGTCCAAGTGGTCAAATTTGCGCAAATTGCTGGGTGGAATGCCCTCTGCTAGTACTGAAGCAGCAGAAATGATTAAAAACATGCAAACAATCCACTTTACCAGAGAAAGTTTGGGAGTTTCCCGTGAACCGGCGTTTGTGTGCATGTGGAAATCTTCTGTTTTGGGAACCATACTTGGGTAGACGAACGGGATGTTGGTTCCATTATTTGGCGTGGCAATTGTATGTGCTGAAGTGAGGTTGTTGACCGGAGCGTAGTCTCGCATATTGGATGGTTTTCTCTGTCTTACTTTTATTGGTGGTTGGTTTTACTCTCGTGTAGAATATCCTGTAACGAACCCCGAGTTAAGTCACTTTATACTTTTCTCAGCCGAAATCATCGCCAAAAAAGCGCCACGTTGTATTTAAGTACACCCAAGCGAATGTTCGGCATGATTTACAACGGAATTCTATGGCCGGCTCCTGTGCATAGACTACATGAATAGAGTGAAAACTACTTTAATGAATAGTAGAGATGTAAATTCTGTGGAATAATTGCGGTGGTGTTTTTGGGACATCTTTTTCGTAGTGCGTTCATTTACCCGAAACACTTTCTTTATGTTCGATGCCATGCGATACGATACGTCTCCGCCCACCTGGATTAGAAAAAATATAAGTTGTGAGAAGGGACATTCCAAAATGCCGCTTTTCTCGTCAAAAATGCCTCATATGACAATAATGTGGCAAGACAAAATGTGCATGCGTTTCAGTCGGGACGTGCCGGTGTTATTGTTTTTGCTATGAGTTTAGTCACTTATTAGCGAGGCTTTTTCAGTAATGTGGTAAGTTTAGCCTAGGTTTTCTCAAACGGATAAAAAGTTCTCATTTCAGTTCTGCCTTTTTTTTAAAATTTCACATTCTTGCTAGCTCATTAAACAGCTCATTAAACAGTTATGGAGCAATGACCTCAAAAGGAATAATGACTCCAATAAAAGGTGTACCTGACCAGGTGTACACGTTTCATGGACCCATAATGTCACTTTTTATGAAACTTAAAACCCAAGCGGGGTACTTCGGCGGGTATACTCATTATTTCCAATTTCATATCTTTTAAACGGAACATTTCCATAATCATATTTATATTTTGGGAGGTAATCTTGCAATACTTTTGCTGAGAGCTAAAAACCCACAAGACTTTCCAGGAAGGTAACACACACACCATCTCAAAACTAGGCCAGGTTTGTGAAAAGTTTTATGGGACTTCCCTGTCTAAAGCACTGCTCCCTTGACTGGTTAAGACTCTGCTTTGATGTTTTTCATGATATAACCTTGACCAAGAATACAGGGACTATGGCCTTTTTCCATTTTCCTACTCTGGTGGAGCAATGTATACATTTTATCATGCATCATAATACCTGTCTCTGATTATACTCTTTATATCAAATGGCCTTCCCAATGTATTTGAATAAACTTCTTCAAGCATAGTCTTCTCAGTGACAGAACATCGCCATATGGGTAATTCTTACAATAGTCGAAAAGTGCTAAGTGAACACACCAATGTGGTGATGAGTCAGCATAATATAAAGTGGATTGAATCACTAATATATTAAAGCTACGGTGACTCAGGTGTCTAACAAGTTAAAGGTTGGAAATAATAAGCTCTACCATCAGTGCAATCTCATACACAGTATAGATTCCCCACTTCAGTCTATCCGTCAATAACCATAGCATCATCCTCCTTCCGCGTCTCCTCTTCAGCGGCAATTAGATCCAACAACCCAGCCTTCTTTGTTTTTGGGTTGGACACGCTCGCAAAAGGAAGCGTCGACTGGCCTTTGCTCAACACAGGCTTTTTCTCCGTTTCGGCTACATCCTGGGTCAGTGGGCTTGGTTCTTTGGCAGGTTGTTCAGTTTGCGCATCTTCTCCAAGAAGTTCTCTATGTTTGATGCGGTCTTCTTCCGACACATTGATGCGCTTTTCACGTAGGGCCTTTTCCACCGGCTGAGTCCGAGGGATTGTGTCACTGAGGAAATATAAAGATTCCTGCGAGCTCACGGCAGCACTGAGATCACGGTACTGGATTTTTTTCCGCTTATCTGCCTTGGCATTCATCGATGCCTGCTCTACAAGATACTGTACGAACAATTCGGTGGCAGCACCCGTTGCATACACGGCACTGGCAGAAGAGCCGGCGTATTCGGGATCCATTTTAAAGATCTTCTTGATTTTTGAGAGCGGGAGTGACATGACGGTTTCGTCATCTGCCGTGGTTTGGGGTTGTAGGTTATTTTCGTTAATAGTGCTGGTGTCCATTGCGGGTGGTTTGGCTTTGGCTTGGGTTAGGGTCAGGGTCAGGGTTTGGCTTTGGCTTTGGCTTTGTGTTTGTGTTTGTGTTTGTGTTGTAGGTTCTGAAATAAACTTTACTTTAAATTTCCCAAATGAAGGTGGGAATTTCTTCTTTTGGTGTTTTTCTTCAGATATGTTTGGTGAATGCTTGAAGGATTCTGAAGTATGGAGACGCGACTTTCTTGGTGTCGCGAAGAGTGTATAAACCAACGTGAGGGACAGGCTTCCAGGAATTGGGAACAAAGTTTTATGTGTGAAAAGGATGTCAATTCTTTTCGTGTTATTGTTTTTCTGGAATAAAATAGGATGAAAAAAGGAAGATACTAGCGAGTTGGCCATACTGTCTGATGGTAGTCCTGCACTGGGTGTATCGGGCTGTTACAATTGGGCATCTTGTTCGCAGCCATTTGGGGAATCCATTTGGGGAATCCATTTGGGGAATCCATTTATGGCAATAGAACGATGAATTCTATTTATTTCGTAATTAATTGGGGTGTGAGTTGAAAGCCACTTGTGGTGTATATCTGTGAACTTGTCTGTTTTTTTAAGGAATGTTATCTTTTATGGTACTTTCTTGTCTTGAGATTTTTCTCTTTTGAAATATTCGCATTACTCGGTTTAAAAGCTGAAAACATGTGTAAGGATCCCATTCTGACAAAAAATTAAAATGGCACTTTATTATAAAAATGTAGTGGTAGCTCGGTTTTTGAAACCCAGTAACTGTTTTACGAAATATATTGATCATTTTCTCTGGATTGGTACCGACCTAATTCTCCCCATTTATCTGAGTGTTGAACTATTAGCACATATATTGACAAAGAAAGCCTCTATCTTCTTTTATTGTATTTGTCTATTACATACCTTTGAGGAATGCCCTGTGGGATTTTCCTCAGCAACGGTGTTTTACGGTGTTATACGGTCATGAGTGGTGATTGGCTGAATTGGTCACCCGGGTAGCTATATTTGCATGCAAGATCATCTAAAACGTTATATAGAGTTTTCTTGTGGCAATATCCTCGTTTAGTTTTGAAAATCTAAAGTTCCGGTGCTTCAACGCAAAAGGAGCCCAAAGTAATTATTCCAACTTCGACACTTCTCATCACTCAGTCACCACCCGGGCCTTGGTATAATATTCCAGCACTTACACCCATCTTTCTGCATAATAGAGTTATCCAGAAGAGTTATCCAGAAGAGTATCCAGAAGAGTTATCCAGAAGAGTTATCCAGAAGAGTATCTAGAAGAGTATCAAGAAGCGTATCCAGAAGAGTATCCAGAAGACTAGCCTTTTTATTTAAGGAAAAACACCTTTTGGTTCAAACTATTCAGGACCTCAAACGTACAAAATCAATTAAGCAGGGGCGGCCTTAAATCCGTTAAATACCAAAACAGAGCTGAAACAATCAGCTTGCTGGATACAACACACCAACTTTCGTCCAGAAATCACCATCATAAACAGTCAAAAAGAATTGATTGGGTGCTTTTGGAAAAATATACACCAGCTATTTTCATAGCCCATGCGTCCTGGATTCAACCGCCTACAATAAAACAGGAATCATCCACTTCCTTAACCAAAAGAAGTCATTTAATTCAGAGAACAGGAAAAAAATACCCAGTGCCAACATTCTCATTATCTATATACATGTATCGTTTCTACTCCTTGTGCACCACGGTGTTTGCCTCTTGCTCAGCAGCGATGATATCCGGGTGCACGTGCTCCTCCAAAAACTGCGTTCTCTCCAAATCGCGATCGTTATAGTTCTCCCCAAACTCCACAAAATCCTTGATGTTGTGCCATGCGAGTTGTGGGTCCTTGAATCCGTCCTTGTACCCTTCGAAAGTTTGTCTCACCTGAGGAACTTTAGGAGACACGAGGGCTTTTAAGTCTGACGAGTTTAATCCGGCAGGTACAACGTAGGTTCTGACTTTGCTCCAGTCCATGATATAGATTCCCTTAGAGTTGAGCTTACCGTAACCGGAAGAGCCTGTTCCCTTGTAGTAATGCTTGTTACCTTGTTTTCCTGTCAAAGGATGTCTCTTGGACCCTCTCTTGGTAATACCGTACCAGATCTGGCCGTCTCTGAAAGTCTGCCATGGCCTTCTAAGATTGCTAGTCACCGACTGCAGGAAGTTGAGAACCGTGGAAGCTTTCATGGTGTTTTTAGTGGAAGATACGAGAAGATATGGAGGGTGGATTGATTCTGTTGATAGCGAGGTTTTTTTTTTCCAGGTGGGGCGTTGTCTGCAGGACACCCATATTGGAACTTCGGACATGAATATGCAATTGAAAGGGGTGGTATTGCTTGTATTGCTTGTATTGCTTGTATTGCTTGCATTGCTTGTATTGATTTATTGGTTGAAATTTTGGTTTTAGGGGTAGTTATTTACTGGATGGGATATTTGGAAATGAGTGATATGGGGAGCAAGGAAAAATACCGTGGCTATTCTTTTTCCATAGACGCAGCCTGGTTAAGCTATGAGGGCCTTGTGCGAAGACGAGTATGTACATTGTACAATCCACCCCGCTATAGTAATTTCTAAATGAGAGTAGTCCCAATGGCCCGACGGTACTTTTGGGTTGGGGCATTTCACAAGATATATTCAAAAGAGACAAGAGGGGGGTTTCGGGGAATCCGTGTTACGGAGTTTTAAGAAATTATACTATGTAGAGACAGCAGGATAAGATATAGACATGTATCCAGCTTTATTCCCCATTACTTAGGCTTTTCTCAAGAGTAATTTGGGGAAGAATGGTTAGTTAATGATAGGCAGGTGGTGGAACTTGACCTCGCCCAAATCGTTATAACGGGGTAGAGCCACATGTACCAGACGTTCAAGAGGATTTCTTTTTATGGGTAAAAGATGAACCATTCTAAGGCTATTTATTTTGTCTAGAGGTGGTGGGTTGTAGAGGTGGGAAATTCTAGTGGGAATTTGAAGTGGGAATTTGAAATGGGAGTTTGAAGTGGTGAATTGATGTAAAATGATTAAGGTTGGGGTTACTATATGTATGGGAAAGATTTTCATGTGCACATTTTTCAAGGTTGCAATGGGAATACCATTATACTTGTTACGATTGCACACTCCTCTATTTTCAGTCCCTGCGTTGTGTTATCAAATATGTTTGGATAATTTTCTGGTATCATGCCCGTTTCATTGTCCAACCCAAAGCTACCTTGTTGGAAAAACAATGTTTCAAACCTTATTGAGAGTTGGACATCCTATGTGAGATTACAAGAAATGAGAAGGATGAGAAGAAATGAGAAGGATGAGAAGTAATGAGAAGGATGAGAATCAGAAGCAATGAGATCCGGTACAAAGTTGTTCGAGTGAATACATAAATGTGAAGCTTCGAGATAATTGCATGTTTTTAAGATACCTCCAAGATGAAGTTGCTGTGGCAAAATGTATAATAAAACTGCAATATCCACATCCGGTGTAACTGCTGCGACTGCGATGCAGCCTCGTATTTTCCTTTCTTATGTCTGCTCGTCCTAAATATACACACAAGATAGCAAAAAGCACGTCGAAAAGTCCATAGAATAGCTCTTTCGAGAGTCTTTCTGAGTTCCGATTGTTTCTAAGTTGATGTTTGAATATTTGAAATCTCTGACTGCTTAAAATTCTGACTGCTTAAATTCTGACTGCTTAAAATCCTGACTTGTATATTTCTCAATATGCACTCACGCACATTGCCTTATCCGGCACATACCGATAGCAACCAACTGTAGCAGCCATTGGAATATCACCCATTAAAGTATCACCCGTTAAGTATCACCCATTAAAGTATCACCCATTAAAATATATCGAAAATCTTGCTTCACTATACCTCCTTGAAAGAAAGTCATCAAACTATAAATGTCAATTCCAGAATCACCCAAAAACCCCGGCCCTTTTTCCGCCCAACATGGATATGCCGATATCCATGTGAAAACCCATACCTACCTGGATAAGCCCACTGCGTTGCCTGGCCAGCCATCCAAGGCCCAGCAATTCATCAGTTCCAAGACTGATAAGGAGCACCAGAAGAAATACGGCAAGCAAATCTTCGAGTTTCTTCTAAACACTTTGTGCAAGTAAACTTAGGGGTGTGTTTTGCACTTTTCCCCGGTTGGTGTTTCTGATGCTTATTTTGCGGGGAACGCAATATGGTAATAAATCCAATTGCTTATAACGATATCAGTGAAGAGTGTTGTCGAAGATTGTTGAAGATTCTTGAAATGATGATTCGGTACTGGGGGTTACAGAAGTTCAGTTTCTAGGTACTATACCAATATTCACAAGGATGGAAACACTACATATGTGACTACAATACAAGAGCAGAGCAATACATGAAACTGAACTTTTTTGGTCTTCTTGATTAACAATACTGCTTGCTTTTTATCGTAGACATTATCCTTTTTTCTTCTACAGAAGCTGAGGATACCCTTTGAATGTGAAATTTCCCATTAACTAGCTCAGCGTCATTCGCCATGAAACAAATTGTCCGTTGTGTTTCTGATCTCTCAAGTATGCCAGAAAGTTCAAGAACTCTTTCAGTATAACCAAAAAGATTCCTTCTTTCTATCCTGTACACCAAACCCCTAAAGAACCACCACCTGTTTAATCCCTTGGACATCACAATTTCGCTTCAACGAGACTTTCACTCACTAGACGTATAAGCTCATTGGCAAACCCGTAACTCGACTGGTAGCCTCCTCCACCTGCGCCATATCCATGAATAAGCCATTTTCTGCTGGGGTCTCTTTCAATACGATGCCCACCCTCTCTTGCAGGACGGAGCCCCACGTGGACCTTCACAACGTCGATATGGGATGGGTTATTGTGGGCCTTTGGGTCGACCAATTCCGGAAGCCACTTGACTGCGCGATCGATGATCCGTTGGGTCAATTCCGTGTCCTCACTTGCATCCCAGTTATCCTTATAGAAACTTCCCCCAATAATCGCCCCTCCTTCTTTCCGAGGAAACACGTAGAGCTCCTCGTTTGGAGTGTCAAACCCCGAAACAAGCTGGATCTTGGAAATTGTGTTGCGCACAACAATCACTTGACCCCTCACGGCATACGTGTTTCTCGGATCTTCCACACCAGCGATATCCGACGCGAGAAGTCCGGCGCAGTTCAATACTAGGCGTGCGGATTTACCCGACGCATGTAAAGTCTTTGCATGTTCTATGTTGGTGATTTTGGGCACTCTTCTAATGACTATTCCAAGCTCAAGGCATCTCTGTACGAGATAGGGCAAATAAGTGGGCACAGAAATGACAAATCCTTCGAATTCTCGCCCGTAAATGGTTCCCGGGACCAATTCATCAGGTGAAAGCTGTCTTCCGTTTGAAATGGGTTCATACCATGGAATCAACCGAGAAGTATCACCATCGACTCGATCAATGGCGGTTTGCGTATAATACAGGGCATTTTTCTTTCTCCACACCCCAGACCGAGGGTCTTCTGCTAATTTGCCAAACTCGTGGTAGGCAGGTTCATCGATCTTGTGCTGTTCTACGTCGTCTTTGGATGCGAAAGACATCCAGTTGGCCCCAGCATAGGGAGAAGTATATGTGATGTCAGAATCTCCAGGAAGGAAAGTTGCAACCACGGTAATTTCAACAGAGCTGATTTCTTGTTTGAGCTTTAAGGCAGTGGTGAGTCCAATAACACCTGCACCCACAATGACCACTGGAACCGGCATTGTTTGATTGAATAATGTTTTGTATGGTGTGGGGATAAAAGAAAGAGGGAAGACACAAGAAAAATCAGATAAATAAATACCTTTTGCCGGGGTCCGGGTTACCTTTGGTGGGGTCCGGGTCACCTTTGATGGGGTCCGGGTTACCTTTGGTGGGGTCCGGCTTACCTTGGGTATGTCGGAACATCACCAGAACCAGTAGATATCTGCAGGACAGCCATACCGCCTTGTGGGTTCAACAAAATCAAAACTGGCACAGCCACGCCATAATGGTGAGAAGTTTTCCGTTCTCGGTAGGATGAGGTTCTCATCAATATATGTGAGTGAGTAATGGCATGGTTATTTCAATGGTACCGTTGATTTGTATGCCCATGGCACGAACACACTGAGGGCCTCCATATAGACAGAACTGTTTATGTTTACGAGATTTATTAGACCTCGTAAAGCGCGCCCAGGACAACGACTTGCAACGGGAAGTTTTAATTATCGTCTGATCAATTCAAATATGCAATATCAACATCAATATTACAGGACTGTCCCGCTACTACTATCACTGGTAATCCGTGAAGGGAAAAAGGGTACTCTGCTCTTCTCTCCAAATCCCTTATTTCGACCCGAGCGAGTGTCGACGAGTCCCCACGCCACATCACGTGACACGACGGGAATCTGTTGAATAAGTGAAACAATCAGGTACATGTGCTGATACGTGCACAGGCTATACGGAGTATAATAGTTTTGCAAGGTGGTTCTGTTATCTTCAATAATAACGTACTCCACCTGGATAATGTATTTGGTTCTAAATACTCCTTGTTATTTCAATTGGAGGCAAAACGGCTTTTCATGTTTCTTTCTTCGGGGAAAGAAGTGTTGGCATTTCACGTTTTTGGTACCCCTTCGCGGGATGATCAGGACACGACCCCGGACACCATGGAGTGAGGAATTTTATTGATCGTAGAAAGAAACTTTTTGTTTCTGTTCTTTTTCTTTTACTGGTAATTACATAGCTAAATTCTTAATGGAGGTACGACATTTCACAAGTCGGAACCACTATAAAACGTTTACCTGTTTAAGCATAACGACGCATCATCTAATAGTGTTGAGATGAATCCAGCAAGAAGTCTGTCAGCGACCCATCGACGTGCGTCGTGTCTCAACCACATTTTCAACCTATTAGCAACAGAATCAGCAATTACATACTACTTTAAAGTGAATTTATACATCCTCCGCGACCTTTGGAACTTCAACAATAACAGTATTTCTCTCACCAGGCTCTCCTATCACAGTAGTTGAGGAAACGAAACGTCCAGTCCAAACTCAGCTCAACGTAACCGTAGGAGTCGGCACACCAACAATGACCGTGTGTGCTGACACTATGAGTAGTAGTAATGGTGGAAACTTTTGGTATTTTGACTACCACGGAGCTACTTTGACCTGGCTCCGTTAACCAATAATATCTTCTTCATTTTCCCCAAAAATGACGACGCCAGCAAAGACAAGGTTCCAAATTGGTTTAGTTCTATGGTTGGATGTGACTGGAGTTACCGTATCTCACACCCAATCGGTGGGATTCATCCTCTCCCATCATGGCATAATCATATCAAAAGCCATCCTAGGTTTTTCAGCTTTGCGGCTCTTAAGACGAGAATATTTAATAACGGCAGAGAACTTGGTACTGAAGTTCATCAGACCCGGGTGCAATTTAATGGTTTGGAGATTCTAACTCAAGAAGAAGCTCGCTCGCTGGACGGGCGATCTAACTCGGTCATTTCTTGGTGTATAATAGACTTGCTCAAAAGCTCGATAAAAGATTTAAGATCTATCTTCTCCATCTGTTCCGCTTGTTGATAAAGGTTTTCATAATATATGGCGAGGACTAACATTATAGATGTCGTGTCAGCCTTTGCCCTGGTTTACCATTGACCATTTTCATGAATATTTGTTTTTCTACTTTCATTCCCCGAGAAAATGTTTCCTATTCCTCCAGTGTGAAAAGATTAGGAAAATACTGAAAACACTTAAATTCATCAAAAACATAGTGCATCAGAAATATGCCGCATCGTCGATCATGCCCACCAATAGAAGACTTCTTCTCAAACAGCTTCAACTTATTGATAATTTCCAAACGAAATTGGCCCATTTATGAAAACGCTTAAGGATATATTTTCTTCAATGTCTCTTATCAACTTTTTTCAACTGCACAAAGAAACTCACCTTTCGCTCAGACACCAACAATATATGGCTGCAACATTGGCCGTGGATTAAAGTCGCACAAGTTACAACAAGAGCTGTATCAAAAGTCATAAGCAACATACTTTACATTCAAAAGTCGAGAGAATTTCAAAATTTGCTGTTCTGGAAAGTATATTCAAATTGTTTTTTTCTTTTTTTTTTTTTTTTTTTTTTTTTTTTTTTTTTTTTTTTTTTTTTTTTTTTTTTTTTTCTTTTTTTTTTTCAGTACTGGAGTCCACCACATGTCCCAGATGAAAAGGTTTGATGTCTCGATCATGCCAAATTCAAAACTCTAGACAAGTCTAGCTACAGTATCAGAAGAGTAATGAGTTGGGTTACGAAAGAGACGAAAAGGAAGGAATTAGTATTTGGTGTCGTGGTCGTGCATTCTGTGATATGGGATATTCGGATACCCTGGGAAGAAGTAGGAGACAATCATTTTCGTGAATATTTAACGCTTGATAAACGGCTTATTGTTTACAGGCAAAGGAATTTGGCATGATGCTAGACAGTACATAATATTTGTATATACTATCACGAAGAAATATAGCAAAATCAAAGACACCCTGGGTAGACTTCCAAAATATCTTTAGTGTGAAATTCTCTTATTCAAAGAAGGAGTTGGTATATTTCTTCTGGAGTTATCTTAAGCCAAAGGGTCTTCCTTAGTGATCATGATGGTCGTGACCCCGAAACTTCACTATGCCATATAAAACACTCAAGACTAGATATTTCCCGGAAAAACAGTAAAAACGTCTGGTTATTGTTTCAAAAAACCTCAACATACCGTATTGTATTTCATGCGAGGTATAGCGTACAGTGGCATATTTCCGCTCTGTGTTGACGCATTTTGGCAAATTGCACGCTACTGTGATGCTTACACTATTGAACTAGCACCTTCAATGGTCTAAATTTTAAGCTATATAGATGGAGTGAAAATTCTTCTATACTTGATCTTCTGTTTCAGCCCACTTCTTGAGGACCCAAAGTCGGTCCAAGTCATCCTCCCTTTCACCAGCTTGCGTTAAACCAGACGGGTAATTATTTTGAATCGATTCAGGAAGTATTTTTTATTCAATTTGCATTCGAAATCTTCTTGTAGATAGCATATTATACCGTTTATTTCCTGGTTTGGCATCATAACTAAGGTGGGGTCTCCCTGGTTGAAAAGCCACATATCCAGCATCAGGTAATAAAGGGCCAGGTTACACAACCAGACCCATCGCTGGTAATATACCCAAATCTAATTATACTGCTCAATCACTGATAATTTTTCGTTCTATTTCACTGACTGTACGACCAGGGCCAATTAATGGGTCCACCAAAGGCTGCCCACTGCCCAGCCACCGCACCAAATTCTACATACGGAAGATGCGGCCCAGCTGTAATCCTGCAGAATGGTCCCTATAGAATATATCATGTGGGAGTCGAAAACATCCCAAAGATAAGAAAACGGGAATTTTAAAGCCCTGAAATCATAAGCATTCCCTTCCGTGGCACAAAAAAGCCGCAAATATTTCAAGAAACTAAGTGGCTTTTCTAAAACATCGTGTCCATAACGTCGGTTTCCCATTGTTTGGACTGCACCTAGCCCCTTACATGCGTGTCCGCACGAAGCTAGAAACCAACCCAGTCAAATCACCATAGTGTCATATAACACCAAATAGTCCTCCAAAAGTATCCAACAAACCGGAAAAAAACAAGCACAAAACACATCTCCTAATCAGATGTTCTTGTTTGCGAAAAAATTGAAGGATAAACTTGAGGCTGGCACCGGCGTACGCCAGGATGCAGACTCGTATTTCCAGTCCACTCTCTCCACCAATAATGGTGGCTACGGGCTTCGGATTCTCCATGTGAACCCCGATTCCGCCGCAAATGCTCTCCATTTGGAGCTGTGGTTTGATTTCATTGTTGCCGTCAATGGCCATGAGTTGCCCATGAAATTTCCCGGCCGTTTGGGTGGAACTCTGGGCTCGTATAGTGTTGGTGAAGATGGAACGCTCCATTACGGTAACCATCTCGGTAAAGGGGGCGATTCGGCGGCTATTGACGAGGCCGGCATGGTAGATTTTGATTTATTGGCGCAGGAGCTTGCAATGGTGGCTTCCGGGCCCGATAAGTCCGCTTCCTTCACCGTCTGGAGTGCCAAAGGTGGGGTCACACGTATTGTCCCTTTGCAACTTGCTCCACCAAGTAAAAACACTCCAAACCTCATAGATTCCGCCGCTGAAGTAGCCCCAGCGGAATTTACAGATGACGTCACTGCTGATAATGAGGCTGAATTTGCCCCTAAAAATATGCCTCAAGATACTGCCAAAACTTCACCTAAAACAGCCACTCTCTACAAGAACTGTTTCCTGGAAATCGGCCTCACGGTTGCCTCTCAACACTTAACTACAGCCACGCAAGTATGGCGGATTTTGGCCACACACGCCCACTCCCCAGCTTTCCAGGCCCAGCTTGTGCCTTACGCCGATTATATCATTGGATGTGACTCTGCGTTTCCATCAGATACACCTCCCACCGGACTCTTAGCAGGAGGAGGAGAGCTGCTTTTAGGACGTACGCTTTCAGCGTATTATGCGCGCCACCAAGCTACTCTTGGAGACGACCGTATTCCTGTAGTGCTCCACGTATATAACCATGATTTTGATGTGTTGCGCCCAGTCACTGTCCATTTATCTCGCGCGTGGGCACAGGGTGAGAATAAGGGGATTCTTGGGTGTGACGTGGGATATGGTCTTCTCCATAGGCTTCCGGAAGTTGCGGGAAATAATTTATCTGCCCAAGCTGACTCTGGTCCACTTTTAGGTTCACCTACTGTGAATCAGGTGCCAATTACACACGCCACGCCTTATGAGGCCTTGCCTACTGGCGTCACACCTGCTGGGTTTCCAACTTCGGCTGACCCTGTTCCTGGGCACCCAAATCATCCGGGGCCAACTTGTGAAGGACAAAATTCTCACCCCCCACTACCAGAACATCCAAAGGGATTTCCGGCACCCCACACCAAGCAGCCCTTGAAAAAGACATCCAATCGGTACGCGCCAGTGCACAAACTCAACCCTCCCGTGGAAGTTGCCAAAGAAACTGAAGGAAGCATTCCCCTGGAAAGTCATAAGGAAAAGCCAGTCCCCTCGCCTAAAAAGACTCCAAACAGTGGTCAGTATGAAGAACTCTTGGCGAACGATGCGATTTCCTCGAAAGACGAAAGTGGTATTTCCGAGGATAAGCACACCCAAACACAACCTCTTCCCACAAATTCATCCCATCAGGTTTTGCAAAAAACACCGGAAGAAGTTTCAACCCAAGAAAACACCGAGGAATCTCTGATAAGTGTGAACTCAATAAAAGAAGAGCTGCTTCTTCTCGACGAAGACTTTCTAACCGAAAAACATGATATCAAAAACCCCCAGGAGGAGCTCAACCCCAACACCGAGCCAGATTACACTACCCAGAGAACTGAACTCTTAGCAAGTCCATTAATTGCAGAGAATGTGAAGGAAATCCCTTCTTTGGTCGAACAGACGCAGGACTTATACGTGTCCGAACCAGGTACTAGAGGTGCACCTCTAGACAAAGAATTGGCCACAGGTAATGAAGCCGGCGCAGAGAAAGTAGGAACCCCGGAGACGGAAGTGACCCCAGCGAAAGAAGGAACCACAGAAAAAGAAACCACTACCGAAAAACAAGCAACGCCTGTGGTGCCTAGTATCCCCGAAAAAAGCTCGAGTCCCTGTCCCATCAGCAAAATCGATTCGTTGTTGGATGAAGATGAAGACTTCTTGGACCAAACCGAGGATATCCCTACAGACACTACACATACTCCTCATCAAAATCACGACACTCCGGTGGTCGACGACCCAACGATGTGTGAGATTCCGTTGACTGACTCGACACCTAAAGAGTCAGTTAATGCCTTCAGTCAACAATCACCATCCCCCGCAAACCCGAACCTGGCTCAACCTTCCTTATCCAATCCGGTCTTCTCTCCCATGAAATCGACTCTACCGCTAAGCCCTCCAAGCGGACCCCCATCTGCAAAACCTGGGCGAAGGAGAAAGGCACATGGGCCCGGAAATCTTGGCAGTCTTGCTGATTTCATGAATGAAGAACTTTCGAAGTCAAAGGCCAACGATGTCAGCTACGGGACTACAGCTGCAGATGAAATTTCAAATGGAATCCCCCCGCCGCCACCTAAATCGGTCAAACGGTAGGAGCAAGAAAGTTGAAGGAAAACTACCAGATTTCGCAACCTACAGGATGGCACGTTCGTCCTTATAATAAACTTTTTGAGATTTTAGAACATATAAAACAGATCCGGATAAAAATGTAGATCTCTGCAAGAAACAAAAACTTAAAAATTTGCTTACTTTGAGAAAGACGGACAAAAAAAAACAATGCCCACTGTCGGAATCGAACCGACGATCGCCTCATTACGAGTGAGGCGCCTTACCACTTGGCCAAGCGGGCAGTTTGAAAAATTTCCCTTTGGAGCTTATATAGCGTACAGTATCAATTCCAGATTTGCAAATACTGCATATACTTTATATGGTGATCAAAATAAAACGAATGCAAACAATTGTTTCTTTAAAAACAATGCCAGTATTTATCAAATTTTAAGACATTAGACTGAGATTCCCTAATCCGGTCCTTGAGCTCAAAATTCCTTAGACCGATGTATTCAAACGGTATATTAATACCAGTTTTCTCTACGAAATTCAGTACGGCAATTCTACTCCTTTAAAATAGTCTGGGTCGCATGCGTATGTCACAACCGCTCTAACGACTACGATATTCCAGTACATGGGTGCCGCACAAGCATGGCTGACGTCTCTGGCCCTTGCCGATGAAGAGTATATCAAGATCAATTAGCAGCATATTTCAAAACACTCATATTTTACATTCCAGTGGCATTTTATTTTAGCGACTTGTATGTGAAGCCCTAAGGCCCCTCACACCTCAAGGATTTCCAGAATTCTAAAGGAAAACAAAGGTTGTTAGCTCTATGCTTTTGTTTTGATGACTTATATGACCCTTTGAGGCATATCTGTACTTCCTGGAACCTCATTGCTCATCCATACGCCTGACTCGGTCTTGCCACATTCTATTCACTGCTTGAGATACTTTTTCTGCTTCGGTAGTACTCTGAAGGCGTTCACATAATGCATTGAGTCTCAAGTAGCGAGCAATGCGGTAAATATCAAGGAGCTGGCCCAATATTTCTCTGGTGAGGCGACTATCATCAGAATTTTCTAGCTCTTTGTTGATGAAATTGATCACTGCTTTTCTTCTTTTGTAGAACGAAACCTTGTTTTTCCTCCAAAGAGGCCCATACTTCTGGTCCATCTGCTCAATATTCATTTTCCCTGTTTCATTCCCGTACCATTCTTCAATCAATTGAGGAACCGTTGTGTTGGCTTTCATTCTAAAACTGGGGATTTGGGTTTCTAACCTCAGTGGTGGCACAGCTACCGCCTTTTGTAGTGGTTTTTGAATATTGGTGTCTTTCACGAATTTTACATCATCAGTCTTGGTTATTGAGTTTTCATCTGTTGGTAATGCCAAATCCCCGGATTCGGTTTCCAATTCGACAGAGTGAGAACGGACAAAGTTGCATAAGGTTTCAAGCTTCTCACCTTTAAACTGATAGCAGTTGTCAAGATATGACTGACGCTCTTCAATCATGATCCAAAACTCTTGAATTTGCCCCTGTGTGACTTTTAGTTCCCTCCACGTAGCTTTGACTTGTCTTCGAGTCTCTTTGAGTTCTGTGAGAATACCGCTTAAATTTTTAACTTGGGATCTTACCAGATTTATTTCTTCGGTAACAGCAGAAAATTGCCGCTCTATGTCAGAAGAAATATTCTTGAGTGCCGATACAATTGGTGGGGAAATCCGATTAATCAACTCAAATTGGTCACTTAATCCCGAGAAAAATGTGAATTCTTGCACTTGTCTCATTCTCATTCTTATGAGGGGATGAGCTTTTAGGTTAGTAAAGAAAATGAAAAAGGGAATTATCTCAGTACTTATATATGTTTTTTTTTTGCAGCCACAGGAAGAGTTTACCCCTATGCTAAGTCCCCTTGCATAAGCATGAGCCATAAGCCCTGTTGCGAGAATTTCTATCCTGGTCTACATTAAGATTTAAATCAAGGATATTTTGTCTCATTATTGTTTCTACTCAATATGTTGCTCCGGAAAGAAGACTTACAACAAGCTTTAACAAAAAATTGGGTATTATATGAAGTGTCTGTTGTGAACATATTCAATTTATTGAAGTGAAGGCTCGGGTTTAAAGTGTCGCGGGCCTTTTTTGCAACCACCTGCCACCTGCATTAAAGAGGGGTAAACCGGGCGGTTGGTCATGCCGAGTATCTTTTTTGAGGGTTTCTTTTTCTGTATTTTCTTGGATTTCCCTTGACTTAAATAGAGGTTCTTTAATAAGTTTGCGTTTTTTTTTTCGAAAATAAAATAAATTAAAATAAACGAAAGAGTTGTTTAATAGCTTGTTTTTATGAATATTGCATTCTCTTCCCCAACAAAGAATAATTTCTACAAAATCTATATATAAATTAAAAATTATCCCCCGCCCTCAATCAAGGTCTCTTAAATGATTTACTAGGTCAAGGCTATCACTCTTCAACATGACAGATGCCAGGCGGGAGCGAGAGGTTTCGAGAGGTTTACTTGAGTGTGCACATCGATCTCAATCCCATTTCCGTGTTATAAAGCTGTAAAGCTGAACTTAAAGGTCGGTTGTTCGGCTTTCTTTTTGGGCTACATCTGAAGAAACCTTTGTTGTAAAAACGAGGGAAGTATGGCATCCGGGCGGTTCGATCTCCTCCTTCAAAACAAAAATGAACCAACTTCTGATTTCCAGTCATTACCGCACCTAGAATGGGTAAGACTGTGATTAAACTGCTCACTTTTCATCTGAAGAAGCATCAACGCCAGTGAGCATTACACGGGTCCCACTTTGGCTAGTATATTCCTATTAACGGTGCTCGTCTATCATTACCACGCCACCTTGGATGAAAAGAGGTGGGCCTCGAAACATATCCAGAGAAATCTTTGTAATGACAGTGGATGGTGGAAATTCCGAAAGAATGGCCTAACTATTGAATTTCCCATCCACTTAAATATATATGTTATTACAGTCCACTCGTGACTCATTGATGGATTTGCCTAATGCCTTGATCTTATCACCCCTCCTATTTATATATTGAGAAGACAAAGAGAGTCAAACCATACAGTGTTTGGAGTGCGCCATGAGGTATGGCCGAGTAAGTGTCAAATACCTTCAACACACATACAACTCTTGAATATTACTCACTCTTACAAGTCTTGAAAATTTCTTATATATTTTCAGTAAATAAGCTCGCTTCACCCGCAGTCCATATTTTGAACACTAGGAAAAAGACACTTTGTCTGTCGTGGTCGTGATTGAAGTAGGAGTAATGTCAGATACTTTTAGAACCGAGGCGTGATCTAAATCCCGACATTGTCCTTTCAGCTCTACTAGTCCGCTATGCTTAGATATAGGCTAGTTTGAAGCTTTTATGGGTGAATGTGTGTTCGATTCCTATATTTTGAGAACCTTTCTCTTTTGGCATTCTCGGGGGCAAAACGTGGTTACATTTGTGCAAGCTTCACATCATAGACCAAGAGCTCATTGACACTTACGGTGGTTCGTATCTCTACAATGCTTTTTTTTTAAAAAAGAAACTTTTTTTTTTTTTAAATTCGGCTCTCCCGAGCCCTATACCTTCCTCCTTACTCTAGCTGCTCTGTAGATCGCGTCACTCTATCCGTACCTTAGTATGTTCTAACATCTTCTTCATTTGTCTATGCAGATAAGGTTGAAGAACATTGTCACCATTGGCCTCTCCGCACCAGGAACAATAAACTCGGCCGACAGTGTGGATTTTTTTTTTTTTAAAGAAAAGAAACAATTGTATTACAGGACGCCGCTATAAGAACGACACAAAAACTATAAAAAAATAGAGAAAAACCTGAAAACACATCTGGATAGAGTACGGATTAATGAAGTTATCCAGCTCTCCCGAGCCCTATACCTTCCTCCTTACTCTAGCCGCTCTGTAGATCACGTCACCCTATCCGAACCTTAGTATGTTCCAACA